>FIZU01030830.1:0-14343 GCA_900064475.1 Pseudococcus longispinus
CGTAACTGCAATATTCAAGGCGCTAGAGGTATTTGAAAATTTTAATCGCGAATAACTCGTGAACCGGTTCACCGATTTTTCTCAAATTCAATAAGAGACTTAATCTTTTTTAAAAATTTCATTTTATTTGGTTAATTATTACGAGACTTATCATCTGGACAAAACTTTAGGCCTACTGTCAGATCAATTTTAATAGCTGATTTTTCGATTTTCGAAAATCAGCTAAAAATACTTTGACTGCAAAAATCTTGAAAACTAAGCACTCTAGAAAAAAACTAACTTCTCATTGGGGAAAGAGAATTTCATGCTCTACAATTTTCATTCCTCGCATTTTTTTCGTAGCACCCTTAGTTTAGCCAGAAAATCGGTGTTAAGGGGAAATTTACGAAGAGGATACTGGATAAATTTCATTTTGAGACATCTTTCACTGCAAAAATTTCAAAAAATAAGGCCCCAAGAGAAAAACTAAAAGCTCAACCAAAAAAAATAATTTCAAGCTCTACAATTTTCATCCCTTGCATTTTTTTCATAGCACCCTTAGTTTGCTTAGAAAATCCATGTTTATGGGAAATTTATGAAGTAAATAATTTCATTTTGAAACAACTTGACTGCAAAAATCTCGAAAAATGAGCCCTGTAGAAAAAAAATGATAGCTTAAAAGGAAAAGAAAATTTCAAGCTCTACAATTTTCATCCCTTGCATTTTTTTTGTAGGACCCTTAGTTTGGTCAAAAATCCCGTTTAAAGGAAACGTACAAAGTCTATAGTTTCGAAAATGAAAAAAAAAATAAATAAAAAATAAAAATAGCATTGACTTAGTTAATTTCTCATATTCATGTATTTTCTAGCCAAACAAGGGTGCTAGGAAAAAAATGGAGGGGATGAAAATTGTACAGCATGAAATTCAC
Source organism: Pseudococcus longispinus (assembly GCA_900064475.1). Lineage (NCBI taxonomy): Eukaryota > Metazoa > Arthropoda > Insecta > Hemiptera > Pseudococcidae > Pseudococcus > Pseudococcus longispinus. The sequence continues at coordinate 908 of FIZU01030830.1, forward strand.
TTTCTCTTATAACCTATTAGTTTTTTTTCTAAGAGGCTTATTTTTCGAGATTTTCGCAGTCAAATTGTTTTCTTTTTCTTTTCATTTTCAAAGTTTGAAAAAAAAAACCATCAATTTCCTAAAATCTTGAAAATCTTTCAAATGTTGGTGAAAATGGCACAAAAATATCGAAAAGTGCTAAAATGGCTTAAAAATATGTTCAAAAAGTCTTTGAAAATTTTGAAATTACCTCAAAATTATAGCAAAAATTAGTTTAAATACCGGAAAATTACATTTTTTATGTTATTTTAATTGTAAATTTGCTTCAAAATCTACTTGATAATTTTTTCACAATTTTATATCTAAAGTAAGTTTTGTAAAAATATAGGCACACATTTTCAATCATTTTTTTCAGTTTTTACGTTATTTTTACGTACACGATTTTCATTGAAATGCATCGATTTTTTTCGTATTTTTCGCAATGTTTATCTCGATAATTGAAGCAATTTTACGAATTTTTGTAATCAATTTTTGAACATTTTTCAATCATTTTTACAAAGATTTCTACTTTTTCCCAAAAATTTCTTGAAATATGATAAAATTGTTTGAAAAAACATCAAAGTTCTTCAAAATGTTAAAAAATCCTTAAGATGTTGGTAAAAATTGTACGAAAACATCGAAAAACTGTTGCAATGGCTTAAAAAAACGTTCAAAAAGTCTTGAGAAATTTTCAAGTTGAGGAAAAACTACTCAAAATGTGACAAAAATTGATAAAAATATAGAAAAAATCATCTCCATTTTTTTGGTATTTTTTCAGTCAATTTGCATAAAACTTTTATAATTTCATAATATTTCGAGCACCTTTTGTAAAAATTTACGCATTTTTAAATGAAATTTCATCAATTTTCAAGTGATTTTTACACGATTTTCATTAAAATTCAATGAGTTTTCTCGTACCAGTATTTTATGCAATTTTCATTACATTTTGAAAAACTTTTGAAGCAACCATTCGAAACAAGTTCTTGAATTCATTTCAACAACTTTCATTCCAATTTAACATTTTTTTTTCAAAATTTGTAGAATTTTTAAACCACGTCAGTAAGTTTGAAGCTATTTTTTAATCGAATTTTCAAGATTTATTTCAACAATGTTTGCAAAAAGGACTTTGAAAATATTTCTTGCATTTTGAACAATTTTCATCACATTATCGAAACATTCTACAGAAAATATTTGTATTTCAAGTAAATTTTATTAATTTTGAATCATTCTTGACAATTTTTTTAAATGAAAATTACAACTTTTTTTTCACAATTTGAAGAATTTGGATGATAAATGCCTAATGTGCCCATCTAAAAAAATTTAATGTTATTTAAAATCACTCAATTTAATTTTATTGAGGTTTGAAAGGAACTTAACCATTTAGCATAGTCAGGATGAACTCATAATAAGGGTTTATGTTCGGTTTCGTGGATGGGGGTCGTTTTAAAAAATTATTTTTATTCAGTACATATAAATATTGGAAGAAAAAAGATTGGCGAGGGCGAAGAAAAATGACTCAAAAACATATTTTCAGTAAATTTGAAGAAGATCTCATATTTTTTCCTCATCGTTGGAGGGGAGGGGGAGGGGGTACCTTATTTTAATCATTTTCAAAACAACATGATAGGCACCAAAAATTAAAAAAAAAATTGGCGACTGGAACTCCTCTTCTCTTCCACGAAATGTTTTAAAAAGTTGATTTACAGCGTCTTAAAACCATTGAAATAACGCTAGTTTTATGTTCTTTCTGACGTCAAACCGTCCATTCTATCCCACATGTTCATCCACAGGTACTCACAAAGAAAAACAAATAAGAAAACTCGCCAATCGCGTGTTCGCCGGTTAAAAAATTGATTTATTTGAACAATGGGTTCGGTCGCAGTTTCGTACTGACCTTGGGTCTCAAAGAGTAGGAAAAAAATCAAGGTTTCAAGTTTGAACTATAATTGGAAGCTCGTTACACATTAACTTTAATCTACAAGTTAAGTATTATATACCGAATCTGTGGTTATTTATTAACCATTATGTACTGAAATAATCATACAGCCAGATAGGTACATTATGTGTAACAACGAGGAAAAGGTTTGCTGATGTCATTAGGGAGTCAATTTTCTTAAATTCAACATACTTATGGTAAGCTAAGGTAAAGGTAAACATTAAAGACGAGGCAAAATTCTCGATGAAGACATTAGATAACTCCAGATTAGGTGAAGTGTGAAGTAAAAAGTACGATTAAGGCAGTTCTACTCCCCTCCGCCCATTATACCACACAAACGTATTCTTTGTTATCGCCGAGAGGTGCAATTGAGGCATGAAAACTGATACCTATTTTTCGATCGAATAACGTGGAATAAATTCGACGTTTTATCCGAACCTGGCATCTGCGTTAACTTTTCGAGCAAACTGCGCAGATAGAATAAAGACGAACGAAAAATAATCGTAAAAAAATTCATTTTTGAACTTCGAACTGACACATGATATCGGTATTTTCAAACAATACGTCGATCAACCAACAAAACACGGATTATTTTAACAAAAAAATAAAAACAAACTCACCATAGATCAAATCTTGTAATTCTGAAATAGTTCTAGTTTTAATTTCTTCCGTCTCTCCTAACTCAGTCCTGGCATATTCTTCGACTTCTGGAGGAATCGTCACCAAATCCAAATCCGCCATTACATCTTCCAAATCTCCGATTTCGATTTCCTCTTCGTTATCCGAATAATTAGGCATTTTGATTCTGCAAGATGGAAAAGACAGTCAAAAATGGAATTTTCCATTAATCTCGAAACCTTGGCAGTTCGAAATGGTAACCTTAATAATTAAAAAAAATTTAAATGTTTGATCTGCTTTGACCTTATTTATTACTTCCGCAGTGTTTTCGTAAATACACAAATATGCCAAGATACGCATTTTTTTTTCGCATCAAATACGCTTAAAAACCGGTTGAAAATACGAGTCCGACGTCGGAAGAATCCGCTGACGACATTGGTGATTCCGATTTCGGTCTTTGGTCTTATGAGTCATTTATTCGGATGATTTTTACGCTACGAGCAATAAACCCGAGATGGTAATGCGATTCGTGGTTCGTGAATCAAATTACCAATTTGAGGGTGACTGGTGGAAATACGCGAAATATCGTCGGTATTGATATAATTTTAAGATTCCGAAGTTCAATCGAATAATACAAGCAAGGCCAGTTCACATTGAAAATAAAAAAACGTCATGAACTGGTTTCATCTAACTTATAAAACAATTCTGGGATTATTCCGGTTGGTAGGTAGTCGTTTATTGTTCGAGACTTATTTCCTTTTATGAAAGGTAAAAAAAAAGTACAAGGTGCGAAGACGTGCAATAAACTGGTTTTTCTGTGCAATTCTAATTGATGGTTTTGAACTGATGTATTTTTTTCAAATTAGCGTTGTTTTGCTATTTCTACGAATGCAAGTTCGTTTTCCACAGGTCAACGGTGGTGTAGGTGTGAGTACCTACGTAATTAGAAAACTTAATAAAGAAAAAAAAAGATTTATTAGCAGTAAAATTTCAGTTTTGTTGTTCACGTGGATTAATTTTAGGTAGAAAATTTTGAAGCCAACTTAATTAAATCTTGATCTATATGGAATATTTTTTGGAGAAAAAAAATTAGACGTATTTAAAAATTCAAAAATTTATATAAAACGATTCGCTTGAAGAAGTTTTCATAATTTCAAGGATTTTTTCTAAACTGAAAGCGTATTTCTAATCAATGAGCTGCCTTCATTTAATTGTTTAAAAATGACCAACATTAAAAAATTGCCTATATTTTATTTATTTCATGCGATATTTCGAGAAATGAGCGCCTCTATCAACCTTATTTATTTATTCGCATTCTACGCATCAAATCGTCAATATGAACAAATAGTAATATTTCAAATCGAGCCTGAAGAATTTAGTTATTATTGAAAAAACACAAATATTTTCTTTAATCAGATACGTACAAATATTCCTATACGAATAAACAAGAAAGATCAAAGATTGAACTTGAGAATCTTGAGTAAATAATTGAAGTACCAGGAATGACGATGGTTATGTTGGCACATAAAATCATGATTACTGCAGTTTACTTATAAAGAATCCTAATTATGAGGTAGAAATAGGAAATGTTTCTTATTTTTTACTTCATGAGACACGAGAGTATAAAAACTGTCGAAAAAAACCAGCGTGAGTTCGAATAAAGCTGGAAATTGCTTTGCAAAAATGCTGGGAATTGCATGTGCGGAATACGTTTGATGATGGATTCGAAAATAACTCAATGAATCAATGGAAGATTTCTTTAAAAATGTATAGATTTCGTATTAGCATTTTTTAGTCTAAAAACAGCGAATTTTTCAATTTCATAAGTGATTTGGTATTAACTAAATACGTAAGTACCCGAGTAAAAAGATGAAAAGATAAATGTAGGTATTGTAATTATTTAGTTTTTTATTATTTAATGAAAAAAAAAGAAAATAGATCTAGCTGACATTGGAAAAAATGGCGATTAGTATTTGCTATTGTTTTTATAACTATGAGAATTTTTTTACATTGAAGTTAATAGGTAATTTTGAAATAGCCCAAGGAGTACTTCGGTTTATCGAGGTATAAAAGTAGATATTTTACATACGTATGTACCAATTTTCGGAATTCGATTATCTCTTGGATCATAAAAAATTACAGGATGCATTTTTTATTTTCAGAGTAAACCTGTAAAAATTTTCATAAAACCAAATGGGCTATTAAAATGTAAAATTGCTCATAAATTTGTATTGCAGGCATTACTTTTATGGACTAAAATGTTATTTTTTAGTAAAAAATCAGTGCTACCATTTTTTATATGGCTAAAAAAAGTACTCGAAAGATTTGCAAAGGCAGTAGGTAGTTTCTTCCAATTTCATTCGTACACTCGATTCAGGTTTTTTTTTTCAATACTTATAATTTATATCAACATCAAAAATTCAAAATAGAGGATGGGAGGTCGATGGTTTTGAAGGGGAAAAAAACTCCAACGCAGCAAATGCGTTGGAAAAGCTGATTTTCTCACTGCAAATTTCATAATAAATCTTCAGCAATCAAAGAAATTTGCCTTTAGAGGAATATTTAAAGCGAAATTTAAATTTTGAGAAAAAAAACAAATTATCGTCGCGAATATCTTGAAAACCGGTTCACAAAAATGAAAACTGTACATGACCTTTTTAATGTATCTTTTTAAATGCTATTAAAAAGATCATGTGCGAATTTTATGTAACTGCAATATTCAAGCCGCTAGAGGTATTAGAAAATTTCAATCGTGAATATCTCAAGAACCGGTTCACAAAAATGGAAATAATATTGAACCTTTTTTATGCATCTTTTTAAATGCTATTAAAAAGGTCATGTGCAAATTTCACGTAACTGCGATATTTAAGGCACCAGAGGTATTTGAAAATTTCAATCGGTAATATCTCGAGAACCGATTCACAAAAATGAAAACAATATATAACTTTTTTTATGCATCTTTTGAAATACTGTCAAAAAGATTATTTACAAATTTTCCGTAAATGCTTTATTTATGGCGCTACAGCTATTTGAAAATTTTTAATCGCGAATAACTCAAGAACCGGTTCATCGATTTTTTCGAATTCAATAGGTTTTTATTCCCAGTAGCACTTGACCTTTTAGAAAAATTTCAGCCAACACGGTCAATTAATACAAGACTTGTAGTCTAGACAACAATTTAGGTAAACCGTCTGGTCAATTTTAATAGCTGATTTTTCGATTCTCAAAAATAAACTAAAACTGACTGCAAAAATGTCGAAAACCAAACTCCTAAAAAAAAACCAATCACTTATAGCAAAAAGAGAATTTCAAGCTTTAGAATTTTGATTCTTGGCATTTTTTTGTACGACCCTTAGTTTGGCCAAAAAAAGCCAAGTTTTTGGGAATTTTTTTCAGTTTCAAAACCATCGACTTGTAAAAGGGCTAGGCTAAATTTCTTATAAACATTGATTTTCTGGCCAAAGTAAGACTTCTACGAAAAAAATGATAAGAATCAAAATCATAGAGTTTGAAATTATCTTTCTACTACATTCGTATAGGTTTTTTTCCTAGGATGCTTAGTTCTCGAGATTTTTGCAGTCAAAGTTTTTTTTTTTCATTTTCAAAATCATCTATTTTCTGTGTATATGTGGGCTACCCTCTTATTCAAATGTTTTATGAAATCAGGTTCAGGCCAATTTGCCACCATCGACGAGTGCTAAACACATATAAATGGGTAATTTGACGTAAAATCATCATCATGCTAGATGCTCAGACCTAAACAAGACAATAATTTAAGTGCACATATAAGTATTCGCCTTCACAACATGTACCTACTCAACTTATGCTATCACTAGATTCCTATCGTTTCAATTAATTTATCCATAACTCTCATTGAATTTTGTAATATTTCGCAACTGGGATGAGGATAATTCGAAATTTTACATACTTAATACTTTAAAATTAACTCGCGAACAATACGCGGCGGCGCATATGCTTTTAAATTTCACGTAATTATCAGTAATTTTTAATACAATTAACTATAAAAAACCGGTTGGTATTTGTAACGATATAAAAACCACAAAATCGTGTAAGAAGCGAAAAGATATTCGTCGAGTCGTCATCGGTGTAATTTTTGTGGCAACAGTACGGTACGTAATTGAGTGTCATTACCACAGAGGTTAATACCTCTGTAAAAATCAAAAACCAATTTTAACGCTTTGAAGAGCGATAAAACAATTGGAAGTATGCGGATAAAAGGAATGCTGGTCAAGGAGCCATTGTTCTGACTTTCGAATGGGGAAAAATTGATAGTTTTTCATTTTATTTTTAATTAGAACATGAAATTGGTGAATGGCTAGAATTGTCATAAATAGTGAAATGTGACATATCCGTCAAAATTTTAGACCGAGGGGGGAGAAAGGAGGGCGACGTGAATACCTAAAAAAGAAATAATATCTAATCAGTGCTTATTTAAGCAAAGTCATAGTGGGTGTTCCATTAATTCTGGGGCCGCTCTAGTTTTCCAATTTCATTTTTTCTTGTGAAAAAGAAGACTACTACAATAAAATATGTTATTATTCCATCCATAGTTTTAGCTAATTTTCGAAAATCGAAGATCGGCTTTTAAATTTGACCCGACGATTACATGTAATTTCTTTGTATCATGTGAATCAAAATTTTGTGGAGGCGATAACTCTCGTAATAATTGATGGAATGAGCTGGAATTTTCATGAGAAGTTCAGTACAAGTAGGAATAGAAGCTAATAAATTTTGAAAAAAATTGGTGAACCGGTTCCCGAGTTATTGGCGATTGAAACTTTCAAAAGCCTCTAACTCTTGAAATAAAGCAGTCTCTCGAAATATGTAAATAATCTTTTTGGTAGTACTTAAAAAGATGCGCAAAAAATGTTATATACAATTTTCATTTTTATGGACCGGTTCTCGACTTATTCGCGATTGAAATTTTCAAAAGCCTCTAGCACCTAGAATAAAGCAGTTACGGGAAATATGCAAATAACCTTTCTGATAGTACTTGAGAGGGTGCACAAAATATACAAATTACAATTTTCTTTTTTATGAACCGGTTCTTAAGATATACGTAATGGAAATGTTCAAAACTTCATTACGGATGTATTCATTTCGTGAATTGAAAAATAAATGTATTAAATTTGACCAATCTTGTTTTTCACGTGAAAAAATGGAAATGAAAAGCGTGGGAAAATTAGGATGGCCCCTGGTAAAGTTTTTTAATACAAATGTATGGAAACCTATCAGCTCTTAACATAAGAATGTAAATTAATTTGATTGGCTAAAATTTTGGAGTAGTATTACACCTTTTGAGATTAAACTAATCGATTTTTCTGGAATTTCGTATTAGCCAATTAAATTAATTTACATTCTCAAGAGCTTATGAGTTTCCAATTGGCCGGGTGTCCCATAATTCTGGTACCCCCTGTGACATTTTGCTCAAAAGTTGGTAATATTGATAAAACAAAACAAACGCTCAATGGTCAGTTTGGTTCAAATGTTACCAATTCGCTAACAAAAATAGCTTTAGTCCCTAGTGGACCTCGAGCATGCCCCCGAATAAAGGGAACAACCGGTAGCATTATGTTTTAAGCACTTTTTGCCAAATATCGATTGGCAACATTAATTTTCTTATCAAAAAATAACAATTTATTGATAAGAAAAATGAAAAACTATCGAACAGACGAACAGGCATTTAGAATTTAGAATGTCACATGTTGTCACCAAAATATCAATTGGACCACGAGAACGAGAACACCCATAAGGAACGGTAAAAGCATGAGAAAAAGTCTTAAAACCAGATTCGATTAATTTTCGTATCAGTTCGCACGTTTTTTTCACAATTTAATAATAAAAAGTCGAGAAAACTTGTTCTTCGCCTGCATCAGCAATAAAATAACTGTTTAATTTTGACCGGTATCTCAACTCTACGAATGCAACTTGTCGAATTATTATCGCATCTATTCAATTTTCCACTAGCATTGGTGAGCTAGCATTAATAAATGTGCAGAAATTAGATGCCGAAACGGGTAAATGGTACATTTTTATGATCAAGGCGCCACGTAATATTATGCACGGGCACAGATTACATAAATACGATATTGAGAGGTGTTGCTGTGCATAGTATAATGGCGAATACAATCCAAATGATATCTACTTTCATTCTGCTATCTGCCTTTCCAAAGTCAATTTTTTTCTTAATAATTTTCAACAAACGTAGCTAACAATCTGGGTGAAATTCCATCACGGTTTAGTTAAATTAAAATAGAATAAAGTGATTTTTATGATAGACATGTGGGTAAATTTGACAACAATGTTGGTTACTTGATGACCTATGGGTAGATGAACTTGGGCTCGATTCTTTAAACCACCGTAACATTTAATTTGGTCATAGACACGGCTTTAATTTTGGACATTATCAATATTTTCAACGTACGTACGATTCTCTATAACTAATTATACGAGCCGAATTAGCGAGTTGAAAATGTCGTAATCCTCCAGCAGTACCAGTAGGTAGCTACCATGCTTAGTTATTTCTTCGGTTTAGCGCTTTTTACAAATGTACATTTTTTAAATTAACACCATAGGTAGGTATTCTTTGATTACTGCTCGAAAAGATTCATCGTCGATTCATCTACGCACTACGCATTATTTTCTTCGACCGTAAAATAACGTTGATATTTGTAAATCTTTTAATTCGCGAAGAAAGAAGGAAACGCGATTAATTAAACGTAATTATTGTAAAGATATTATTACAAATCGCGATTTCGAGAATAGTTTTTGTCAAAGCATCGAACTCGAGGTTCTTTGCATGCGATGATGGTCTACTGGTAGATGTATTTTTGATGCAATTCAACTAGTAACTCGCCACTCGGGTAGTTTTTCCCATCAAGTGAGTAAATAGGGTATATTAGGAATGTGAAGGTATATTTATATGAAACCATTATCGTCGGGTCATGAACATAATAACCGTTGCAGTGAACAGCAGCGTTTAAAATTACGTTTCTTCAGTTGCGGTTATAAACGAGGTGTAGGTACTGTTTTTTTTACAGTTTTTATTTTAAAAATAACATTGGCTCGTGTTATCTAATAATGTGGCAGTTTTTTTTTTTGGTATGATAGAGCAATTTTAGATTCAACTGTTATTGGCGTGACTAGACGGTAGACAATCGAGAATTGATAAACAGACGCCGATTATCACAATATCGTGTAACTATAGATTTAGATACCTAATATGGGTTCTCTATGCAATAATAAAATAAGATTGCATTCGCGGTTGATTTTCAATTCTTTGATGAATTATTGATGCGAAATTTTGGTACTTATCGGACCATGTGGCTGTGGCTAGAACCAGAAAAGCGAATGCAGACAGTAATGGAGTACAGCTACAGCTGTCATTGAAAAAATTTTGTACTTGGTGAAGGAAAAATCTTCAGGAAGGTGTATTTGAGCCTCAGCTATGCCTAAAATATTAAATCATTAAAAATTACGAACCCATGTTGATAATAAAGATATGTTTTCAATGATAAGAGATGGATACTTGACAGGTTAGGCTACGTACCTTATTTCTAAAATCTTGGAAAGAAACCATTTCGTTACATCCACAAATTATTAAAACTCATCTTCATATTACTATTGTTATTTATCAAAACTCAAAAGTAAAAAAAAAATACAGGAAATTTTTAAAATGAGATGACAACATACCAAAACATTTGACTGATAACTACTGATAACAGTTCGTGATTCTTTTTGAAAATATTTTCATAGACAATTAGGCAACACTGCAATCAAAACTATTAAATTTTTTCTCAACCTCATCGCTTTTTCTAATCACGTTATCAGAATGATTAGTTCATTGCGAAAAAAGAAAATTTTAGAAGCCAATTTTATAATTCTTGTTCAATAATCGTGTTTTTCCTACTTTGTTTGGGTTTTTCAGACTGAAATGATCAACTCGTTGGTGTGAATCACGTCGTAAGATGATTGTCTAGAAATATTCGTCGTCGCACGTGTGCTCAATTGAATCGCGGATAATGTGGTTTGTAAAATAAAGGTCGCTCAGATTCTAAAGAAATCGATATGTTTTCAATCAGTCATCTTGCATGGATCATCTTTATTGTAACATCGATGTCACCGATATTGTTTCGTATTCATACATATAGTTACCAGGTCCATAATGTTACAGGTGGGTAAGATGGAGTTTTAAGTTGAACTTGTGTTGGTAAGGTCTACGTTGTCAATAATTCTTATATTTTAGTTATGTTCCTATCTTAATGAGTTTGAAGCTGAGATATGTTTTCATCCATACATTCAATAGTCAAAATAATGAAAACACTTGCTTTCGTACCTATTATGATCATGATCATTCTAGTCGATCATTGCTTGAATGAAGAATGAGCCTCCATAGCAGACTGACTCGCATTTCTGAGATATTTTTGATCAATATTGAAATAATTTCATTCAAATGGCTACTTAAACACATCTGAGCCTTGAATTTATCCTCATACATGTAAACCAACATAATTTTCTATTTTTTTCTCTTTTTTTGCAGGTCCAGGTACGTACGACATCGTTAGATTATTAATTACACAGTTCAAGATTACTCATTAAGACTGAAATGAAGTAAGAATATAGCTGTGAAGAGAGCAGATACGAGTTTGATTACGTTTATCCCAGTGGATTAAAAATTGGGTTAGTTAGACTCGAGTTATGAATTACCTTTGGTTACGTTCATATGCTAATTGCATTTACTTATCAGTTATCATAACAAATTGATAAAACGGATATTATTGCAACTTGGTTTCAGAATATCAATTATAACTTATCGTATTGAAAAATCTAGAATCTAGATTTGCTTAATCCTGTAGGCAGTATAAAAATCACCGAGCTGAAAAACGATACGAACTCACTTGAACTTCACGTACTCACTACTCGCCGTACGAAATTCACTATCGAAAATTCCAGCAAATTTTCAAATTTATACGAAATATTTACGAAACAAAAACAACTTACCCTAATTTCTAAAATATAAACAAACGTATTCGGTGTAAAATTATCGAACGTTACGAAGTTTTCATTAATATTAGTAAGCTGAACGAACTCGCAGAACCGGTCCACCACTAACTGTAAGTCGAACCTACATTACTCGATTCGAAGTGCATTGTACGAGATAATGCCAAAGCACACGCATTCCCTCCCCAAATAAACCTCACTGCTCCCACTAAATTTTTCATTCAACCTTGCAACGCAATCTCCCGTGGAACTTTTATTTATAATTTTTTTTTGCATCGATGTTCGATTAATATGCTGTGTAGTTATCAATAATGCTACAGAAATTCAAACTAGCTGGGATTTGTTTATTATTAGCAACGAATGTGTTTTCTTATCGGATAGCGATCGTGTGAAGATTGTTTTGAAAACAAAATATACCTATGGTATTTTTTTTACCAATAATTACCATCGATGGAGTGGAAAAATGAAAAATCGTGTGAAGTGGTAATTGCCAATATCGAATGTGCATAGGCGATATATCTTCTTGAATCAAAATAATTTACAGTCTGATTATCGTTTACGTTTGTTCGATGTTTATGTTTTGGAAACCATAAAGTACCTGTTTTTTCATCTCTTTTTGGTTAAGTGACCAAATCAGTAGCTTCTGGTTCTGGTTCATGATCTATTTGATTGAGAGTTCTATTCGGAAACAATAAGTTAACTTGTGGAATATATTTATTAATTTATGCCACAGCTGTGCATTCGACTTCGACTTGCTTCGGATTTAATTACAATTTATTTTTATGCAAACTTGGGAAAAGGCTCCTCGAAACGACCTAGTTCATTTAAACTATCCGCATGAACAGACCGGATATCCAGTATACCTTGAAATAATGCCAAGATTCTTCCGATTCTTACTTTTTTCTAACCTTCCGCCTTTGGTTGTATAACTAAGCTAAGAATCGTGTTAAAAACTCATAAATAAATCGATACATAATCAGCCAAGAGCGGTAGCTCTATGATCCATTCTTGTTTAAAGGTAATGACCTCGTTCCTTTTTTCCAACAGTGAGCAAACTTGTCTTGGAAAATTTTATTCGATCGTATTAACTTATCCGAATAGATAGAAATACATTCGACGAGAATTAGTTGATTTTAAATGGATGCATTTGTCGATTAAGTATGTGAAGGTTATGATGGTGATACAGAAATTCGTTGGCGTTGGTGACAATATTGCTAATGTGAATCATTCTCATTAGTGAAATAGTTTTCAAAAAAAATCACCATATTTCGAAATAGGTGTCGTTAATTTGGGCTGGAAGGAATTGAAAATTTGTCTCGTTAATATCGAAGTTGATTTTGAGTGTTTTGGTATCGGATGTTAATGTGCTTTTCTGAGATAATGATTTCAGAATCGATGCATTCTAAATTTAATGAAAATAGGAGTTTTTTTTGGTGCATCGACATTATTTTTTTGGAAAAAAATACAAAAAATTAGAAGAGCACGGCGGGGTAAGAATGGTGAATCGGCCCTTAACTGGGATTTTCGAACTTTCTAGCGGAAGTTGGTCCTTATGGTCTAAAAACTCGCTGGTAAAAATTTTGACCCTCTTATCTCTCATATCGTTCGTAATGCCGATTTCCCTTATAAATTTCTGTATTCTGAAATTCTCAACCGAATTTTTTCAAACCTGCGGAGATGATCAGGGCCGGTTTTGATAATTTTCCGCCGTGGGCAAACAAATATTCGCCGCCCTCTGCCCTTTTAAATAACGTATGTTGGGAAAGCATAAAACGTCAAAAACACCTGTATTTGTAGAAATTTTAAAAAGGAACAGAGGTAACATAATTTGGTGGTGGCCAGT
>FIZU01030840.1:0-15266 GCA_900064475.1 Pseudococcus longispinus
TCTTTGAAAATTTTTTTCTCAGCCCCTATGGTCTCAAATCAAATTTGGTTTTTTGCATTCGTTTTATGATTATTCACTCTATAGTATGGATTAATAAAAAAAAAAAAGGTAAGGTGTCCATTTAGATTTTTTGAATCTAAAAAATTGACTTTTGTACATTTGGTAAGACTTTTTTTAAATTTAAAAAATTTGCAGATTTTTTGGACTTGAAAAATTTCAAGAAACTTAAAATCAGACATTTTTTCGGACTGCTTTTCACCTAACGCTGAATATTAGACATTTTGTCAGAATTTTTTGAATTTGCAAAAATTTTCAGATTTCTACTACCTATTTGTACTTGAAATTAAATTTCGAAAATTTTTCAAAAACATTCCACTACGGAATTTGACATGGTCAAGATGGCCTTTAGTTAAAAACTTAGTTTAAGTATCTCAAATTCACTTACGAAAATTCGTTACAATGATTTTCGGAGGAGGGGGAGGAGTTCTTTCGAAATTTTTGTGATTATTCAAATTATTCCTAGAATCTTAATCGGCAACTTTTGCTTGAAAATTTTTTCAATTGCAGCCTTAGGAATGAAGATAGGGGATTTTCAAGAAAGTGGTGGGCCCTCGAAAAAGAGGAGCCTTAAAAAAGTGGCCCACCGTCCAATTTTTTTCTGTACAGACTTTAGGTTAAGATTTAGCCATAAAATAGTGACACATTATTCTACAAGTTTTGATTTCACTTGAAAATTTTTGTGAGCATTGAGGAGTTGGTGAGGGGAAAGTTGTGTAGTCTAACGGGGAAAAAATTAGAATAAATGGATTTCTCAATTTGAAAAACGTCATTGAGCTTAAAAAAGGTCATAAAATTTTTAAAATTTGAAAGTAGGTGAAAGTTGAACGTTGAAAATGGAACTCAAAATCGAAGGCGTTTATTCAAAGTTCTCAAAAAAAATGCTGGAAAGAGTAAATTTTCACGTTATTTCGAAATAGGTAAGTGACTTCCAAAAATGGAAAAGAAATGGTAAGCTACCCTTCTACCTGGAATACTGGCCTGTGAATGACACGTTACTCAGAAACTCATTTACACTAACGACATATCAAAGTTCAAAGAATTGTCAAATTGTCACAGAAATGTTGATACCATTGGAAAAATCAAAATTATAGTCATTAATAGGTCGATGACGTCTCAAGACGTCGTATTATGGTATACCTACGAGTATTTCACGAAAACTTGAAAAATTTTCATAACAAAAATTCAAAAAGGAGCATTTTTCCGGAAAAAAATTGAAGAAGAGCGAAATAGAATATCCATCAAAGTGTGGGTACATAAAACCCATACGTTCATCTTACAACACCAACCATCAACAAGGATTCTGCCGGATCGAATATATGGATTTTTCCCAACACGAGCAAATATCACACAATAATGCTCCTTTGACAATGGTGTAAATTAATGAATAGTGTGAAAAACAATAATTAATACGGTGCACCTCTTCCTTCTTCTACCACTCTATACCAACCTCGACCGTGCTGATTACACGACACCGTATTCGCACAGTTCACTACATTACATACACATTACACACACAGACAGCCCATGCTACGTAATTTATTATGCACTATATCTCCTTCTTCTTATACGATTAAGGTTCTTCACACCATCACCATCCCTATTTCAAGCCATTCAGAGTTCATCCGTCCTCGTTCCATCATAGTCACTGATTTTTTCAGTCTAATGTAATTAGAATCGGTTCGGTATTACCTAGTCGCATTTGTCCAACGCCAAATGATAGCTGATTTTTTTTAGCAAATGAATAATTTATCTATTATCTAGGTATCTGCGATAAACAAAAATATAAGATTTCACGTCAAAAACCCAAATTATGTAGCATATTTTCTCTTAATTTTTGTACAATTTTTCACGTATTTTGTAAATTTGTTCCATTTGGACATGTACATTTCAAGGCAATAGATTTCCACCCCAAAATGCTGGAGTAAATATTTGGTCTGCAATAAATTGGAAGACCTTGTAGGAACCATTTTTTCTGGTTTGTAGTTGTCATGAGGGTTGGATCGGGAATAGACTCTCGTGGTAATTGACAGAAAATTATATAAAATGAATAATTTAACCCTTTGATGTCTGTTGCTTATTTGGCAATGCCCCGAAATTCATAGTACTTTGTAATAAATTTGAAAATCGAAATTTACAAATTTCCATCATTTCTGGACTATTTTAAAGAAAAGAAAAGAGTAAGTTGGGGGAAACATCTATTACAAAAACTATTCAAACAAACATGTCTTTTCATATGTAGATATCACGTTCATATTTCACTCCATCAATCAGGTAATCATAATGATTGATAAGAATCACACATAAATCATTACAAACTCACTTATTTCTGTACTTGAAGTATTTTTCTCTCAAAATGAAAATTCGAAACTCACCTAGAACAAAAAGAAAAACAAAATAAATTAGCAATTGGTTGCTTATTCACTGATCTTTTCATAGAATAAATCATTTATCAAGTGATATTACCAGCATTAAAGCTATTAATGGTATGTAAAATACAGAATAATTCGTATTCAAGTAAGCATAGTTCTGAGGTCTAGATTTTTTCAAATTGACAACTTTTTAAAAGCAAATTAACTTTTATGCATAATTTTTACAAGTTTTAAGGTTTTTTGGTAACTTTTTTTTGTGAATTGCATTTTTTTAAGATGTAGCTAAGTCCATCCTTTTGAAGTCCATTCAAAGATTCTGAACTAAGTCATCTGAAATCTTTAAAAAAATTATCTGGGTCTTTTTCGACGTTCAGCGAACGTAAAAAATCGTGGTAAACAGGAGTAAAAGGTCAGTCTATCTGTGCCAATCACTTCTCAAATTTCAAATATGTTTATTGATTATTTCATGAATTAAAAATTTTGAACGTAAAAAAGAAAGGAAACCGACTACACGCTTTAGAAGATTTTTAGATTTTCATGCACAACAATTTTTAATTTATCTAAGTAATGAAAACGTATTTTTTGGATTTAATTCGCCAACGTCATTTTTCAATGGAGGAATGTATAGTGAAAAAGAGCATAGCCAAGTGGTTTTAGTTTTGGATTTGTACTTCCATGGTAATGATCGTGATTGAGTAATGGAAAAAGAGCGTGCGGGTTTATAGGGGTGATTTGGCCCTGAGCACCGAGTTTGGAATCATCCAATGGAAGTTGACCCTAATGGTCTAAAACCTCCGCGACAAAATTTTTAGCCCGATATCTCAAACCTAACTCCTTCGGGGAGGGGAAAGGGAGAGTTAAATTTGAAATTTCATTAAAAATTTCTATTTTTGACAGTTTTCAACCAAATTTTTTCGAACTTGCAGGGATAGTAGGTACTCAATATCAAGGGTTCGAGCACTTTTTCTAAGTCAAATGTACGTTTTATGCTTTCTAAGGGCCATTTTGGTAAGCCCTTTCAGAGATGCAATTCTGAAAAAAATATATATTGTGTACTCAATCTAGTAAGTCATCTTCGAAAATGCAAAAAAAACTATTTTTTCGCCCATCTTCCCCCTTAAATGGGTCTTTCTGGTCGAATTTTTTTTTTTTTTGCAATAGGTATATGATTTGACACCAAAATATACCATCAACCTGAATTTATACCAAATTCGTTCATTTTTTCCAATTTAAAAAAAAATGACGCAATTTTGGGAACCCACAGCCTCTTCAAAATGACCTGAGACCCTAAAAATCATGTCTGGGCTTGTTTCAAGTCGATATCTCTCATATACTGCATTTTCAGCAAAATCGAGGAACTTTGATTTTTTTTGCTCTTTTTCAAGAATTGATTATTTTTGACTTCACAAAATGTTACATGAAATAAGTTGAAAAAAATCAAAGTTCCTCAACTTTGCTTTATAGCTGGGGGGTCAATCTGAAAATTTTGTCCATTTTTCGTGTCCATAAATTACGTCACAAAATTCTCCAAATTTTCAAATTTTCATTGACATTTTCGGACTTGGAAAATTTCAGAGATACATTTCGTCAAACTTTTTTGGAATTAGAAAAATTTTCAGATTTCCATTGACTTTTTGAACTTGGAAAATTTCAGAGGTAATGCTGACTTAGATATTTTGTCAGACAAACAATTTCGATTTTTAGAAAATTTCAGAAATACCTAATGCTGATTTTTTAACATTTTGTCAGACAAACAGTCTGACTGAACTTGAAAAATTTTAGAAATTGAGGTAACTTTCCCATATTTTGTCAGGCAGACTCCTTGAATTTGGAAAATTTCAGATATTACCCTGACTTTCAGAATGTTGTCCGACTTTTTTGGACTTAGAAAACTTTCAAGAACTTTTGGACTTGAAAAATTTCAACTTTATAGGCTTAAAAAAGTTAAAGAAAGTTGATATCATACATTTTATCAAACAGATTTTCACCTAACGCTGACTTTTAGACATTTTGTCAGACTTCATTGAATTTGAAAAAATTTCAGATTTCCATAGACTTTTTGTACTTTAAATTGAATTTCAAAAATTTTTCAAAAAAATTCCAATACGAAATTCATTTATGAAAATCCGTTACAATAACTTTCAGATATTTTGTCTGACTTTTTTGGACTTGGGAAATTTTTCGGAACATCTTAAAAATAGCAATCCAATATTCAATTTCCATTTTCTTTAATTTCACAATCGAATAAAAATTTCACGATCGATTGTAATATCTACTCAATTTAATCGTTAATTATTCACATTTCATTAGGTTTCAACACCTCCCAATTTATTCACCTCTGCACTCTCCCCCAAACCACATTTACCCTAACAGGTGAACCCATCAACTACCATTCTGTCGATACCTCATACCACCATACTCCGACCCGTAGATCTAGGTACAAGTGAAGACACCGCGATTATTCTTAATTACCCGAAATCCAGCACTTCTTCGCAACATTATACTCGAACATCTGGCGACACGATTATATAATGTTCCAAACAACCCGGACTAACCGCTTTCAAATTCACTATGGAAAACATTTAATAAATTATTTTCCATTTAAAAATTATACTCGTTTCGAGAGAAGAGGCGAACTAACAAACAACAAACAAAACAAAACTAATTATACAATATTGATCATAGAAGCTGAAAACGTAGAAAGGTGGAAGACGCAGACGGCGAAAACGAAGAGAAGAGCAACGAGAAAAAAAAACTTGGCCGAAATTAAAAACTTAATTCGTAACTTTTGTATTTTTTTATTCAACTGCGACACGCCGCCATCCAGCGTAAAGCCAAAACTGCCAACTTGGCCGTATTGATTTTCCTCTTCGCTCTTCTTCGTACACTTACTTAAACGAAAACATTCAAAAGAATAATTTCAATCGTTTCATTTCAATAAAAGCTCTCTCTAGATGGATTATATCGTTTATACGACGGATCGGCGGCGGTGAAAATTACCTCAATTTTTGGCCCTTCCATACAGAACCTTCGCTCCTCCGTAACTCTCGACTCGTCAACTCGCAGTTCATCGACGATAATACCAAACGGTGATATTTTCCATCAAATTTTTTTGTTTTAGAATCGAGCATCGTTCTAGAACTTGTGTGTTAGTATTTTTACGTCGACAATCGTTTCTCGATAACATTTGCGTTGCCGCGGACGACGACGTACCGAGGTATTATATCGCTATATCGAGCTATTTATCGTCATCGGGTCTACCTCCGGGGAGACATCAAATGCTGACAGTTTATAAAGTCGCTCGTTTACCTTTAAAATCAAATTCTAATTTCACACCGATGTTAACCCGAATCGAACTCGCCTTTTGTAAAGGTCGTTTCGATATTTGACAAAGTACACCGCGACCTGCTCCGTGCTTCCGCAGCGTTCGCCAAAGCACTAAAAGAGCTTTTGTCACATCAAAATCCACACCACACCATGCCATATCAACCCAATGTTGGCCCATCATACCGACGGTATCGCCTGCCGGAATCCTCTTCTAATATGCTTCATTTGACACGTCGGCCAGATTTAGCCTTGTCTATAGCCCAGCGCTCGGTCTATCCTTTTTTTCATTACGTGGCGTGGGTTCCTGTCCGAGGTTGCATCTAAACCTACACGTCTACGATGATCAGATTCAATGCCACCTACGAAGAGTGAAAAACCTTTGGATTGCTAATCAACCGAGTATTTCCTATGAGGTAAAAGGACATCCATCGAGAGTCCGATGCCATAAAATGCTAATTTAGCAATCATTATTCTAGGTCTAGTCTTTCAAGTTTCAGTTTGTTCAGTTTCATACGACAAATATTTTTGATGTTGTTGCTTCTCATGAGTCTATCCAACAAATGTAAAGAACCAGAAACACCTCAGCAAAGATGTGTCATGTAATTGACATGAACATGTCTTGTAGCTGGGGGCCATTCTGAAAATTTTGTCCATTTTTTCGTCACGTTTTAGCATAGGATATGCAGTACGCTTTTACTACCTATGGGTAATTCCACGAAAAACCTATGTAATGCTAACTTTTGGACATTTTGTCAGACAGACAGACAGACAGACAGACAGACAGACAGACAGACTTTGGACTTGAAAAATTTCGTGAAAGTTCAATTCATACAATGACTTTTGGATATTTTGTCTGACTTTTTTGAACTTGGAAAATTTTTCAGAATTCAAATGACTTTTTGAACTTGAAAAATTTCAAAAAAATTTTAAATATGTATCACGAGTTGATGGACTTGAAAAATTCAACGAGCAAAAAGCATATTCTATGTTTTATAGTTTCATGAGTAGTATAGAAATGCCGGGGATTTTTTGCTAAACTTTGGAAAACTTATGAATTTTAAAAAGACAAACCTATCCATGTATCACTATATCCGCTTGAAGAGTGGATCTATTTAGTTGTAATTTTAGCCTTTTTTAAAACGAATTCGAAAGATTTTAACGAAATTTTAGCAACCTTTTAAGTTATTAATTTCCTTTGAGAAGGTTTTGACCCATTATTGGACTATTTAATGCTATTGCATCGCGTTTTATCAACTTTTATGATATTTTCTTGAAAGTAATGATAATTTTTCTGATTTTTTCATTCGATTTTTACAGTTTTTCATCAAAATTCAAAGTCCATTTTATCAAAGTTTACTTTTGAATGATTTTTGTGAAAATTCTATAATTTTTTTCAAATTTTCAACATTTTCAAGCAATACTTAACAGGAACATTTTTCTTGCATTTTAAAAATTTTTATGACATAATTGATGATTTTTTCGATATTTTAATCAATTTGTCAAAATTTAAACCAATTAAGTGGAAAATGACTGCAATAAAAATTGATTAATAATTTCTAATGGTACAAGAGCGTTCAGTGTTTTGTAAATTGATGAAAATTCTGTATCTATCAAGAAGTTTGAAACAAGACGGGTTTCTGTGGAGAGGGGGGGGGGGGGGGTTAGAAATCACCGGACCAGAAGAAACAGTAGTTAAAAAATAATAATTGAAACAAATCATCTCTCCCCCTCTCCTCCCCTCAGAAAAAATCCTAAAACCGAATTTGGTTTGAATCTTCGAAAATGTTTCAAAATTGATACCAGACTGTAGAGCTTATTTAGTGACTATCCAGATCAATAAGAACGATTCGAAAAACAAACATTATTCAACTTTTTTCGATTTTACTCGATCAAAGCAAAGGTGAACCATTTTTAAAGATTTTTGAAATTTTTGACTAAATTATATAGTAATTAGAATCTTCGTCGATTTACCAAACATCGAAGGCTCAATCGATTCGATCGTTTCTTTTTCATTTTATTCGTCTCCCAAAATAGCATCATTTTCTGCGATACTGCCACTCGCAAAACAAACTTCGAACTTTTTTCGACCCACTCGAACGCTTATCACGAAAAGTATCAACCAACAAACACACCTGTCCGTATCTACGTTTATCTCGTCGACATTTGGAAAATACTTACATAAGTATGGGGTTGTGGGAGTGAAACAGCATAGTAGGTAGCCATTAAACGAAGTTAATCTTTTCGCCACACCCTGTGTAGTGATTTTTTTCGCGCGTTTTTCCGTATACGTAGTCGTAGGTACGCGCCGAGCCGCTATTTTCTTTCTATTTGCGGGTAATTTATTGTTGTAGATTGTTCACGATGTTCCATTTTTCACGTTATTTTCCAGCGACGACGACGACGACGACGATTGGTACCGCGAGAAGAGCACAGAGTGATGGGAGGGTGTGAGCCGGCTCGTATACGAGTATAAAGAAACGAAAAAATATATAGAAGTGTTGGTAGTGTGTGTATATGTGGCTGGGTGTTTATATACGAGTACGTATATATGTGGTACTTCTTAAAGCGTGTTGTATGTTTGTTGTGGGAATGTTTGGGTGCGGGGGAGAACTTGGGGAGGTGCTCGAAAAAAGAAACCGATTTACCGTTCACAATTAAATTCGCTTTGGCGTATGAATCAAAACGTGCACTATACGTGTAGCAACGGCAATCCGAAAAAAGAGGAGGTGAGGGCTGAGGGAAAGAAACGATAGAAAAAAATGATTTGTACGGCGTTGAAATGAATTCTGAGCTGGAAAAAATGACGATAGGAAAAAAAAGGGGGTTAATCGTAGCACGTGCTGGTCTCGGTTAATTTGACCTATATCGTTACGACGACGGTAGCTCTGGTAAATTTAATTAATTCGATATAATTGCGCGTCTTTGTACAGCATGTAAAGGTCAAGGTTGCCAGGCGATGGCTATACGACGATGACGACGACGACGACGAAGTGGATGCAATAGCGAAAAAAATTTTTTTTCGCACGAATACGTAATGTGTTTCGGTGTGTCTCGGGTGTATATGTATAAAAGGAACGAATGAACGACCAAGTAAACGTATACTCGGTACGGTGTATAATTGCACCCTTCGCAGGCAGCGTTTTTAATACGACGTTTTTCCCTCTTTCTCGGTCCTTTGTGCTGTTATATCGGCGCGAGTAAATGGAAAAGTGAGATAAATTTTTAGTATGAGCGATAATCAAGCTTTGAAATCTTACCGCGAACCATTAAAATATACACGACGATGGCAGAACTCACGATACGTAAATTAATAGTGGCGTAAAAAAATCACGGTGTTACGAAATACGAGAGTACGAGTACACGAAGGGGTTGCGCCGCACCGGACGAGCGACGGGTGGGTATAAAAGAAACGCTTTAAATATATCGAAGAAATTACACCAGCGCACGCACATCGCCTCTTTTACTCGGTATGATCCATAAATGCGGCAAATATTACGAAATCGACGACCGATAGGAAGGTAGGGAAGGCAGCCTGGTTTTAGTGTAGTTTTGCTTTGCTTTGCTTTGTAAGTGTTGGCTGTTTCGAAACGAAAAGGTCTCTCGAGTTTTTTTTTCAACCGAGAGTAATTTTTACTCTACGAGTGAAGTCGTCTTCGAGGTTCGAGTGCCCATAGAAATGTATCGAATTTCAAGATCACGACGAAAAATGAGATGCGAATTGGCAATGGTTGAGATTTTTTTATTGTAATTGAGAGTTTTTAAAAGAAGCTTTGTCCATGGGTCGAGGTGATTTTTAATTGGTGCTTGTGTGAAAGAAAACAGAACTTGAGAAGAATTATCAGAATTGAGAGTAATTTTTACCGTATTCAAGTCGATTGAAAAAAATATTTACCTAGGTATACCGAATATCTCGATTGAAGTTGGAGTAGAAGGTAGTAGTATGGTCCAAAAAGGTGATATGACCCCCCCCCCCCCCCAGAAGGTAGTAGTATGGTCCAAAAAGGTGATATGCCCCCCCCCCCCCCTAATTCTTTATTATCGAGCTGTTCTACTCAGTGAAGGATACTGGTAACTGGTAACATTGTTTTTTGTGAATATGCAAATTTTTATTCCTTGCTTCAAACGTGTGGGGTAGTCATATAGACGACCCTAAACAATTTTTAATTCCGATCTAATTAGTCGAGATTTTGATTTTTTTTGGTAGACCATCTTACTATCACATTTCCAAAATCACTACTTTTTGTGAGTCCTAGAAAGCTAAGTTTGGTCCATCGAATGTTGAGCTATGTGTCAAAACAAAAATATGGACCATATTCCTACCTGTAACCTATTCTACTCGTCCTGTTTTGAGTGCTACAGTGAACCAAATTGCACAAATGTAAGCAAGACTGGTAGAGTGCAATAAGTGGTATCCAATCTCGAGGTTAATTGCTTAGGAAGGTGTAGAAACTAAAACTGCACTTTTTCAGGGGTAACCCAAGTACTAGGCGACGGAACAATCCTAAAATGGCAAAAAAACACATTTTTTTCAAAATTTACACCTCTTTGAGGATCCCTAGTTTTGCCTTTCTTTGAGCTGGGAGACTAAACTTTTTTGTGGGGGTTTTTCACTCAAAATGAACCCGCTCCTTAGACCTGGTGAAAATCCGAGTTATTTTTTCCCACTCCACTCCAATGTAGATAGATAGACATATTTTCTAGTCAGTTTTCATCACACGATTTTTCTTGACGTACAAAAAAAAAGAGCAAATCATCGCAAACTATCTTTTTTTGAAAAATATGCCCTTTAAAGCAGCTCATCATCTCGTATCGATACTTCTAAGCTCGATAAGAAAAAAATAACAACCCACAACCAGGCCATCGTGAACAAAATTTCGCCCAAGTTGCCTCTTCTACATACAGAGTTACAGGCGTACACAAGACCGCACAGTTGTATTCCCAAAAGCACCCCGTATCCGGGGTTGCTTTTTACAACTGCATCACGTTGCCAATATTTCCGCATAATAATTTCAAATATAACGAATCATGTCGCGTCTTCATCGTACCGCTATCTCGGCTTTTGTAATTTATCCTCCGCTTCACAATAAGTCACACCGAATTATACTGCCGAAGTCGAATCTACCAGCAAAACTTTTCACCGCAAATCCATGCAGACTTAGTCGTGTTTCCAGTTTATATCTTCGATAACAATAATACCCCTCGTGTCGACTTCTCCTGCGACCGATGCAGCGCGGTATTATGGTGCTATAGAAGCGGCCACACTTTGCCTATATTATACGATTACATCGTGTTTTCTTTCCACATACATAACACGTATGTATTGCTATTGCCTTTGCATTTAATCTGTATTACATTTTCGCTTCGCTCGTGTTCTTTGTGTCACACAACGCAGCCTTTCTCTCTCTTTCTTTTTCATTTTGTTGACGGTAATTTCGCAAAAGTTTAGGCGTTCGATTAACGAGTGAGAAGTACCTTATACGTGCGTAAGGGGGAGTGAGAAAAAACATACCTCGGATTTCGAACAAATTCAAGGGGAGGGTTATTTTGAGTTGGGGACGCACCATAGAAAATTTTAGATACCTAGCTCAAAGGGGGACGGAGCTGAGGGTGCGTAAAGTAGGGGCACTACTGAAAATAACAAGGATTTTTTACCATTTTTGGGCAGTGCCACTTGCCTGGTACCTCAGCCACTTCCAGAAAAAGTGAAATTTGAGTTTCTATACCTCCCTAGGTCATTGACCTCGGGTTGTGGTCCAATCCCTCGGGAAATAATGACAAGCAGATTTCACGAATTCTTTTAATGTAACTGAACTTGATAATTTCACAATTAAACTAGAGGCTAAGCTAAGTCAATATTATAACCACAACTACTTGGGCCATACGCCTGCTACACGTATTTAAGTGGTGGATGGTCCATTGTCTAAGTGTTTAAGGTGCACGTAAAATAGGTCGATTTGATGATAATAATCAATTTTGTTTTTCCGACATGCGTAATCAGTTTTTCATTTTCTAAATTTGGTTAAGTAAGGTATTACACCTCGTTGGATATTACTTATTGCTCTCTACCAGGGGGTTGAAAAGTTGCAGATCACTGAAAAGTCGAGATTTTCGAGTTATGTACAAAAAAAATAATAAAATACCTTCCGCAATTCGTACCAAAACCGGACCTAGAATGCTTCTATTGAAGCAGAAAAACTATTTCGATGAAAATAATCAAAAAATTTTCATTGCAGTCTTGCCAACTTTCGATTTTAGCAAAAATAGATTTTTACCATGAAAAATTAAGAAAATTTTCACTTCTTATTAAAATTGGAAGTTGGCAAGATTGCAATGAAAATTTCTTAATTTAGGAGCCCTTCGGTTTTGATACTGTTGTGACCACTTTCGTCCAAGGAAAAAGATAACGACGAGTAATAAAATATGAATCTTTTAATTTATAAAACTGACAATCTAAGTTGCATGTATTCCGAATACGAACTACTATAAAAAACTAATTCTCTGATGGACCATACGCCTGGTATATATTGGGCGGATGGTCCATATTGTTCGATTCTTCTTATTACTAAATGTTATTTCTAATTGTTTCGTTAATCGAGGTCATGATATTGATAAATTAGGTAGGGCTAATTTAAGGCATAACAGATACCAATCAGAGGGTATTTCACTTTTTGTAATTCAAAAATCTCGATTTTTCAGCGATCTGCAACTTTTCAACCCCCCGGTAGAGGGCAACATGTGACATCCAATTTCGATGTCAATGACCTAGGAAAGTGTAAAAACTCAAATTGAATTTTTTCAGTGGGCTGACCGAGGTACCAGCAGATAGCCAAGGTACCAGACAGACAGCATTATTCAAAAATTGCAAAAAACGGAGTTTTTTTTCAAAAATGACCCTACTCTGAGCACTCCTTGCTTCCATTTCAGCTAGTGGTCTAAAATTTTCTATGGTGCATCTCCAACTCAATACAACCCCCCTCCCACCCCCACCCTTTGAGTTTGATGAAAATCCAAGTTTTTTTTTTCACTCCACTCTAACTCATATTGGCAGGGTTTCAAACCAAAGTGTACAACATTTTGAAAAATTGGTGAGATCGAAAGCACATTTTCAAAATCCATCCTACCAATGAGTTTACGAGTCGAGAAAGTCAATATTTTTAAAGTGGATTGAGAAGTAGTAAAGAAATTAAAGAATTTTACAGGTCGTATGGGACGATTCATAGTCTTGAGATCTCTTATGACATCGTGAATATGAGCTTTCGTGACTTATTAAGTTATTGGAATGATTAAAAGATAATAAAATGGATGAGTTTAACGCATTTGCAAAAAATTTTTAAAAAACAAAGTAACTTGGTTGAAAATCGAGAAATTCTTCATCGCATACCCGCTCCCTTCCCAGGGAATAACTTTTCGCCTATTTATGGAAGTCTAAAACGCTGTTATTGGTTGTTAATATCGTAACCGTAGTTTTTTCGACTCATCGCCGTAATTGTACTGAAACGGAAAGTAATATCAATTAAGTGTATTATTCAATCGAGTTAATGAAACGAGGAGGAAAGAAAAAAAAAAGCGAGGAAGAAAAAAGACAGCGATGGCAACGAATCAGTCACGATATCGCGTCAGTATCTAGCGCTAGAGAACAGACAGAATTCGCACGTAATGGAATTACATAATAACATTTTAGCAAACACGAGAAACAAAGACAGACAGACAGACAGACAGATATATTTGTTTTGCGACTACCCCTATACGCAAAAAGAATACAAAAAATACGTATATCTGTGTATCTGGTAGAACGCGAGTCGAGTTTCGACTCGACGATGTTGGTGGAAAAAATATTATGTAGTATTTATTTTTATTGTATAGAATTGTACGTAGACGAGAGAGAGCAAGTGAGAGAGAAAACGATACACAGTTTAGGAAATTAAAGAGGGAAAAAGGCTCGTTGTGCTGTGAAAACGGAGGTGTTTATTTTTGCGAGGGCGGGCTACGCGGTCGGGTTAAAAGAGTGAGATCGTGGGAAAGGGTTGATGATGCCGACGAAGAGGGCGAAGGGTGCGCGCATTCGTAACGGAAATATGATGCTCGGTAAATGTAAGCAGTTCACTTGTTGACGTTGATTTTCGTATGCCTTGCCTTTGAGTAGCAGGTATTTTTTTCCTCTCTGTCTTTCCCTAGCAGCAAGTGTATTCGGTCTAGCGAGCGATTGTGTTGTGTCGATCTTGCTAGACATTTTTTTTCTTCTTCAGCCCTGCGCCAAGTCTTTACGCAAAATGCTACTGTACCGGGCGACGAGGTAATGTTTAATTCATATTATTCGAGAAAATCAGCGAACCGTGCCGAGGGGTTTCTTTTTATTGGCCGTGGGCGTAAACCGGGGTAAAAATACCTTTGTTTTTTTTTATCCATAGTACAACTCTCTCGATTTCAACATCGACCGCGTTCACGTTCGAGTGAGTGTGCATGTTGAATGAGGACCATGACAGGGGGAAGGTACGGCTAATTAATTATCGAGCATGTGTAAGTGTCCAGGTTGGGGAGCAGGGTCATCTTGAGTGGTCGAAATGAGATGTTTTCGAGTTACGAAGAAGAGTTTCACGTTTAAGTGCTCGGTATGCTTACCCTTGCCTGCTTTCGTTGGCAGGTTTTTCTTTACCTAACGAATTGAACTCGATAATGGGCTGTGTGGGCGCACGATACTATTTATTTATTGTTTCGCGGGTGGTATTTTGATTTAAGATGTTCAATAATGGTGGAATTTATGGCATAAGCATATACTTAAGTTATTTTGCTATGGTAACCGTTCAACTTATTAGAAATGGTGACATCGAGGGCGTTTGTTTGTCTTGTTTTATAAATATTTTATTCGGGTTTACCTGGCGTGCTGCATATTATGTGTGTTTTTATTACGTAACACGAGTCGACCACGATAACGGTGATAGCGGAGACCAAGGTACCGAAATATGACTAAATTCGAGTGTATTTTAAATGCAGAGGTATTGTAATGCAGAAATGGGCATGGAAAATTATCATAGAATTTATGACTCGGTCAAAATGGGCTTGGAAAATGTTCTTTGATTTTGCTAATTTTTAAATACATATGGGGCGTTTTTTGTGAAAAGGGCACACTCTGTCGCCCAAGTCGATTGTGAGTTAATGTCATTTCCTTACACTATATATGAAATTTAATTTAAAATGAGACCTAGCGGAGCTTTCTATCTTAAAAATTAACGGAGTTGTAGAAATTTTGAAGGTGAATGTTCAAAAACCAAAATTAAAAAAAAACAGGGTTAAAGTTTTGCAAAAAAAAACAAAAAAAACAAAACATTGTCCGTCAAAATCTTAAAAAGTAAGCCACGCAGGAAAAAACAAATCTTGTTTCATGTAAAATTTTTCAAAATCGAAAATACTCAATTCGTGAAAGAAAGCAAGAAAAAATAGTTTCTCAATTTTGTTGAAATTGCAATATTTGATGGATATCGACTTAAAACAAGTCCAGACATGATTTTTAGG
>FIZU01030841.1:0-12203 GCA_900064475.1 Pseudococcus longispinus
TTTCATTTTTTGAAACTCAAAAATCTCGATTTTTCAGCCATCTGCAACTTTTTGACCTTTTGGTGGAGGGCAATAAGTGGTATCTAATTTCAAGGTCAATGGCCTGAGGAGGGGTAGAATTTTAAATTGCACTTTTTCAATGAAATGACCGAGGTATTCGTACCACGCAGTTCGCCAACCTAAAAAAGGCAAAAATTGTGATTTTTTCAAAAAATGACCTCATTTTGAGCACCCTCAGATCCCTCCCTCTTTGAGCTAGGAATCTGAAATTTTCTAGGATGTATCTTCAACTCAAAATGAACCAGCTTCTTGGATTTGGTCAAAATCCGAGGTATGTTTTTTGTCACTCCACCCTAAAGTGCATGTTAAATAAAAAGTTGAATAGAGTGTTTTACAAAAATACAATTTTTGAAGGGGGGGGGGGGGGGGGGGGGGGGGGGGCAGAGCGGCAAAATCTTAAATCTGTCCCTGAAGGTAGGTAGGTCGACACCACTTACCACGAAGAACAAGAATCTTCCTTAATTACTTCATTTTCGTTGTACGTTTTACCATCAATGCGGAGGCATCGACAATCCATTGGAGAAACACACTCAGAACTCGTATCATTTTTCCTTATTTGACCCGAGGGACATCTCTTCTTAGTACATCCTTGAAAATTCAATTCAGACGTATTATTAAAAGTCTAATACCTTTCTAAGAATTAATTTACACCCATAATAATTAAAAAAGTCAAACCTTCGACACATTTCAACTTTTTACATTCTTTGGCTACACTGTTGCCAATTTTTATACTATCGCAAGAGTCTTCCGGACAAGGGTCAACACAGGCAGAATATTCGGTGCCATTTTCACACTGTATAGCTGAAAAAAAATCATCAAACAATAAGTCGGGATAAATCATGAGATATAAATTGTAAAAAAATTTTGAATTTTCATCTCAAACTCCTTACGACATAATTCTTGCGACCGCCATTTCAAATGCATGCCTCTGTTACCGCATTCCTGGGCATATGCTGAAAAAACTGTACAAATACATTCACAATCTCCTCCTTGATCGCAAGCACAAGAGTCAAAAACACATCTACGAACAAATTTTCGTACCACATTAAATAAATTAGTGATGAAAAATTCATAAATATTATCCTACTCGTCATTTACCTTTTATAGTAATCTTCTACTGAAACTTCAGAATGGCATTGCTTGAACGCATGACTATTTTTCAAAAAACTACATTTTTCAATAGCCCAAAATTTTCTATGCGAATTAAGAACGCAAGGATCCTAAGCAAAAAAATTATTCGTTCAGTTAGAAATATTTTTTCAACTCATTAGTCATCGCTCGACACAAAGATTTAGCTGATATTACTTGGCAAGGGGTTGGCAATGGACAATGTTGTTGCAATTTCCAAGAATCAGCAAATAGAGAAGGAGTCACTTCAGTTACTCCACCTGATGGAGTTTGAAAATCATCTAAAGAATTATCGTTGTAATTTCCACAGAGACCATTGATCTAAAAATTTTTTTAAAAATATAAGTAAGACTCGAACTTGGTAACAAAATGAAAAAAGAGACATGTTAACCTTATTTTTCCATCTCGGATGTGCTTGGATATTGACCCTCGTTCCTCTATCCCATTGCAATGATATCGATAAAGTAGGTACAATGACAAAAACATACATTTCGGTAGTAATAATTTTCAGACTAAAAAAATTGACAAATTAAAAGACTAATCAAGTAATCACATCATGGCATTGGTATTCAAACTCGACCAACTTTTTGTACGACTGACTAAGATTTTCTTCCTTCTCTTTATCCAAAACCAAAGTTTCCAGCCAATCGTAAATTCCCACTCTAACAGTAACAGATTTCGTACAACTTGTTCCTCCGGTACCACAAGGAACAATCTAAAACAAGAACGTAATCGTTTTAATTTCTAGTAACAAACCAAAAAAAAGACATTCTCGTTTACCTGTAAAATAACAGTGAAATTGACATTATCGGAGATCGATCCACGAGCAAAAACGTAATCGCAGGTGCCTTGAAAATCGTAAAATTGTCCGTCAAATGTTCGGAAATGAGAATCACCCCAAGATGAGCACGTCGCAGAACATTCTTTTTCTGAACATTCCCACGTTCCTCGAATACAAGTGCTATTAAACCGAAATGTTCAAAATTTTGGAAGTAATTCGCAATGACCGACAGATTTTGTCAAAACTCAGGTAGGTACCTACCAATTATTGCATTCTTTTTTCATCGTTTCTTTATCGTTGTAACTTTTTCCTCCGTGATGACAAGGACATTGCTCTGGTTTAATGCATTTCTTCGAAACTGATTCTAAAACGTATCCTTTTTCACAGGTACATCCTGGGTAACATTTTGTAGGAGAAAAATTCGGCGGATTGTGCATATTCTGAAAATAAAAAGTTGCAGTTTGCGTCGTTATTGATTTCTAGGTAAAAATATAAAAAGGAATTAAATGTACCCGGCAAGTTATCGGCTCTGGTGGTTCGCAATCGACGTATTGCATATTGGGCGAAGGACAAGATGTGATATTTTCATATTTCAATATTTCTTCTTTAGAAGCATCGTGACATTGCCACATTGCGTTTTTGCATTCGCTAAATTCAACATAAAAAATTTTTTTGGTAAAAATGAAATTATTTTTAATCATTGATTCATTTTGTTTGGATTCCGAATTACCAAGACTTCAAGCCAGTTGTTTCGTTTTGTATGGTGACTTCATTAGGAGAAAATTTCTTATTTTTATACACACAAGGACATTCGCTGTAAGGTACGCAATTTTCATTTTCATCAAAAGTATAACCATCTGGACAAAAACATCCTTCGATATGGGTTTCCTTGCATAACTCCTTATAGGCCATATCGCTGCAACTTCTTTGACACGTATTTCCATAATTTTCGAATTTTTGCCCAGTACCACAATGAACACCTAACGAAAAAATATATATAAATAAATAAATAATACATATTCGACGTAAGAAATCATCTTTTACTCACTGCATTCTCGTATATGACTTCGCCAATCAACTACAATGCCTTTTTTGGCACATTTACTCGCATAGGCTGATAACACAGTACAATAACAATCCTCTAATTTATTTCCAGAACAAGAACATAAATCACTGAGACAATCTTCGTAATAATCTTGAGGATTGATAACGGAATGGCATTCTGAAACCGGCGATTTAAAAACGTTAATAAAATTGCATACTTTTTACAACGTAGGAAATGATATTTACCTTCGAAAACAGAACCGGTCAAATTTTTACAGTAACTTTCAGCTATCGGTTTATTTTGTATGTTTATTTCGCAAATTGCCACGCTGTCGAAATTTTTCTCCATTAGGCAGTTTTCCTTAGTTCTCCATTTATTTGCGAACGCCACTGGATCTTGTTCAATATCACCTTCGGGAGTTATTAGATCGTCGTTTTGGTTATTGTTGAAAACTCCGCAAAGACCCTTTTCAACATTATTTTGTATTTAGTTGGGAAATTTTCTTAATACGTGAAGTAGATAATTATGAAAATATATGGCAATTGGTACCTTGGTGTTTCCGAATAGAGAAGGTTCGGTTAATATTTGTAATTTATTCGCGCCGTTCCAGAATACTTCGATACCGTTTGGTAATGAAACTGAAAAATTATCAAGTTTTTTTTTTAGTTGAAATGAAAATGCATATTTGATGAAAAAATAATCAAGAAATTCAAACTGGGGGTTCTAATTCAATTAAATGTACCTTCCAGTGAGCTTGACGATGCTTTTCTGATGAATACATTGTCGTCTACAACAAGGGGTAATTTTTCTACCTCTACGTCATCCAGCGTTACTTTCAATAGATTTTTCAGCTTAATTGTTTTTTGACCAGTGTGAATTATAATGGTTTTGCATTCTTTTCCATTAACTTTACCGTCGAGATTTTTCTAAAAACGAACCAATGATTAATTCTTATCCACCAAGTGATTTAGAAATATTCGTAAAAATTTCATACATTAGAGCACAACGAATTATCCATTTCGATCGAATAATTCGCCGTAGAAACCAATTTATAACCACAAAATCCAGTAAAATCGTATTTTTTCTCGTCGAATGTTCGAAAATGAGGATCCAAAATTACACATTCGGCTTTGCAAACAGCTGTCGTACAGGACCATTTCCCATCAGCACAAGTACTAGGTAGAAAAACAAATGGATTAAAAAAAATGAGCAAAAATTAAAGAAAAAGAGCGTAGCCGGGTTTATAGGGGTGATTTGGCCCTGGAGCACCGAATTCTAAATTATGGAACTTTTTTCGAAAATTTTCGAAATTAAATTCCAAGCACAAAAAGTCAGTCGAAATCTGAAAAATTTTCCAAATTCAAAAAATTCCGGCAAAATATCTAAAAGTCAGTCTTAGAGAAAAAGCTGTCTGATAAAATGTTTGATTTGAACTTTCTTGAAATTTTTCAAGTCCATAAAATTGAAATTTTCAAGGTCAAAAAATCATTCGAGTTCTTAAATTTTTTTAAGTCAAAAGAAGTCTGAAAATTGGCGCAAGATCTGAAATTTTCCAAGTCCAAAAAGTCAAAATCTGAAAATTTTTCCAAGTTTGAAAAAGTCTGAAAATGTCTGAATGTCAATTTTCCAAATGGTAATTTTTAACGAAAATCCACATTTAATCCCCCAGAAGGGGTTAGAATTGAGATATCGAGCTGAAAATTTTTCCACGGTCCAAGGACAGACTTCCACTGGATAACTTAAAATTGGGTGCTCAACTGCGCTCTTTGAATGAAAAAGATTACGAAATATGCAATACCATTTATTGCAATCATTTACGATGACGTTTCCGGGTTTATGCTGCTTTCCTCTCAACATGCATGAGCAGGTTTCCTTTGCAACGCACGTGTCATTTTGTAAAACACTTCCAGGAGTACAGACGCAACCCTCTTCGCAATATTTTTGCATCTCTGTTGGAGCAATTTCGGTTGATGCACAAGTAGGTTGACTAATTGGTAAGCAATTCGTATACACTTGAGTTGAAGGGCAATTATAAGCTGAAAAAAATGTAAAGTTTTCAAATAAAAAGTTGGTATTTCAAAAATTGTTCAATAAGACTATTTTTCATACTGCAATTATATTTTTCACGCCAGTCGATTGTTATTCCTGCTGAGACTTGATTGCATGCTTGAACAAATTTGGAAAAAAATTGACACTGGCATTCCACCTTGTTAGATTTCTCGCAATTACACATCGACCATTCGCAAGCTTCCATGTATTCTTTGATGAACAATTTCTGCGCAATAAAATGACATTAGATATATACTCTTATTCATTTTCAACTACTTATTTCAGTCATTGTATCCGTAGAAAAATAAGAATTACATTCAAACAGTGTTTAAAGATGCTATCAGTGCTGAGTTTCAAGCAAACTTTTTTCGCCGCCAGAAGATCTTGTTTTTTACATAATTTTTCCTCTTGAATTGGAGATTCGCATTTATCTATTGTGCAACAATTCAATTAATAAAACTGATACCAGAAGTGGAGGAAATAACAACTGATAAGAAGGTACCTAATAATGATGTAACAGCAGCATTGTTTACATATTCTACCAGATTAAAAGGAACCAACGGATTACTTCCTCTGCCACACAAACCACTAGTTCTGTTCCAAAATTCCACGCCGATATCTATTTGTAATTCGTCCTGAAAAATCAGCATGGTTAATTGTATTTTCAAACTACATGCAACAGATACCTCTACCTACCTTGAGATTCCATATCACATAGAGATTGGCTGCAGGAACGTAAACTTGGATTGATTTTCCACTAGATCTTTCAACTTTCAAGTCATTCAATTGGCTAGGAATGGATAATTTTTGACCACTGCTAATTACATTCAACATAGGTCTATGATCTTCTACGAAAAATATAACAAGTTATTAATTCCAGTTCGAGAAAAGAAATAAAATAGTTCGAAGATGTGGATACATACCTGCTTCGCTCAACACATATTTCTCGTTATTAATGTAAAAAACCACATTCAAAATGGTATTATTTTTTAAATCAATTTGAACTTGAAATAAATTTTCCACGTCATCTCTCACGAGTACGTAAGAACACGCAGCTTTGAAACTGAAACAAATGGAAGTTTCGGTATGAAAAATGAAAGGCGACATAGATATAATTCCATTTATTCTCACTTGATTAATTTTCCATTAAATGCTTTGAAGTGAAATGGACCCCATAACATACATGTAGTGGGAGTTGGCGTCAATTTGAGCAATTTTGATTCGTATTGTGATATTTTCGTGCCGTCAATTATCCTGCCTGTTGAAAAAATAACGCTTGATGAATTGAATCAGTATTTCTCAAATGGGAGAGAAAATAACAATTACACGTACCTATTTGGCATTGGGGAACATCACCCGGAGTGAATTTACCTTCGGAATACAAACAGGTGTACTTTGAATTGAATTTTACTTCGGGAACCATTCCGAGAGGACAGGATAATTCGCATGAAAATTGTACTTCGTCGCCGGAACAATTATAGTTTCCGTTGAAATTCAACTTTGATGGATCGCAAATCGAGGTGGCTGGAAAAATAATTCATTAATTGGAATCCGATATGAGATGATAGGGATCGGGATTTTAGAATAATTTTATGATTTCAGGGCAAGCCAGGAGGCTGATTTTGTGAAGGTAAAGAAACACAAAAACACGTAGAAACATCTTCTTAGTAAATTACTCGATCGCAAATTATAATTAATAATAATTAAGTAATTTTTTCATAAATTTGATGCACGAACTTCATGCTTTATCAGAATTCAGAACAGAAATCAGGAATAATCAGAAAAATAAACAAAAGTGTTGCATCTACAAAAATTGATCATAAAAAATTCTAGAAATTTCTAAAACACAGTGTTACCACATAATAAAATTTTTGAAAATTAAAAAAATGTAAACAATGCAAATTGATAAGAAAAAGAGCTGATAAATGAAATGAGATTTCTTGAAATTGAATAAATTGAATAATAAAAATGAAACTACTCGCATTAATAAGATATTTGTCTTACAAAACTAATTAGATGCCCTATAATTTGGCTAACAAATACTTACGATATTGACAGATTTCACCTCTGAAGTCTTTAGGACAAAAGCAAGTATCTGTATCGATACATTTACCTCCATTCTTGCAAGGGGGGTTGCAAATTGCTGAAAATTTATTCACGTCATTAGAAACAATCTTTTTTTCATCAGTTAAAGACGAATTTATCATCTTCCTAAGTTATCTATGTTGTTCTTTAAATGCTTACGGATACAGTCAGGAACTATTTTCCATTCTTTTTTCGAAGGAACCCATTTCCCATTTTCGCAGTTCACATTTACGTTGGTTGAACCATCGGGAAATTGTTTTCCAGGCATGCAAGATATGGAACAAGAGCTACACATGAGAGTAAATGACTGAGTAACTTTATACCTGATTAGTAATCAACTGGAATTAATTGAATACGATCATTACTCAGATTGACACTTCCGAAATGAAAATAATGGAGTTTTTGGTAATTCCGAACAAGGTACTTTTTCAAATTCGCACAAAGGACCATAATGATTCAATGTGCATTGGCAAGTATTTGGAATGACACATTTTCCTTCATTCTGACAAGCAGGTTCGCATTTGGCTGAAAGTATTTACATAAGAGGATCATTTTTGTAAAAAATTCAATAAATCGTATTCGAAGATCCATTTTTCGCAGCTTCTCTGTGGAAATGGAATACTCACCTTTACATTTTTCAATCACAGGCTTTCCTGATTTAACACCAGTCCAAAAATTATTTTTGCAAGCGTAGCCCAAACTTTCATCTCCACTTTCTGTCGCGAATCCTTGTTTGCATGTGACTTGACAAAATCTATAATGATAAGTATACCATTCGATACGACCTACTCCAAGTAATTTACAGGTAATTTGAAAATATCAATTTTTCTTACTCTAAATTTGAACAAACAGATGCAGAGTTGATTGGTGTAACGAATTTGCCACAATCACCTTCCAAGGCTTTGAGTTTAGTCTTTTTCAACTTTTTATTTGGGACGGTTTCTTTGTCAAAATCACCAATTCCAAATCTCGATTCTACTACGAGGTCTTTTTGTGCTGATTCGTCGCTAAAAGTTATTAAAAATGAAGTCTGAGCTGTATTCAAGTAAGTAAATGACACCATAAGGTAGATTGATACCTATAAAACTGCTAATTCAATTATTACGAATGTTAGCTCATTAGAAACCAGTTGAAAACATTTTCCAATACGTTATTTTCTAGAATCAAACCAAGCCAATTCACATACCCGAGTTCAACATCTCCATCATCATTTTGAACACCATCCGGACTCCTGGTAGAATTCAAGTCGCTCGAAGAAACCGAAATTGATGAAAACAATAAGCCAATATTGACCACAAAAAACACACCGAGAGTAATTTTCTTCATTTTAATGATTTAACATGAGGTTGTTGCCATTCGCCAACTGATAACTAGTTAACTCATTGATGAGAAAAATTTGTATGAATAAAGAAGTAGGTAGACATCGATTAATATATGTATTTTCAACATTCCGGAAGTGCCTATCGAAATTGCGATATCATACTTGTAGGTTTCGAATCACCAATGCAATTCCATTGGTTATTTTTATTATTCGTATCGGACTAGAATCAGGAAAATAGTTTTGCTGTATTTCCAAGAAATATTTTCGTAATAGTATCTTTGTCGTTCTAATTAACTTGACCATGCCCCAGTTTCAGATGTCCAGACATCGGCTTAATCATCACTACATGAAATACGCAGACTTATTGACAGTGCAGGAAATTTGATAATTATTAGAAAATCTGTAGGTAGATTCTGCGAAATTGTGACATCAATTCGACAATGGTGTTATCGTTTCGTTGGAATTTTTTAATCGATTTATGGCTGTGTGAGTAAATTATGCTTGGTTAGAGATTCGTAGATATTCTGGCGAATAAACAAGAAAATATTCATTCAACCAGGAGTCGATTTATCCAAGTACTTTTATAATTCCCTTTATGAGGGCAAATCCAACACCCAAGATGGTCCTGTCAATTGAATAAAAACGCATTGAAATTAATTCTGATCGATTCGTTCAGTTTTCAATTCAACAACACGACGTTGATCTCATATTTGCTCAATAAAAATACAAGTTTTTTCACCTGGATTCGTTAAAAATCCACAATCGAGTATAACTCGAGTACCTACGTATTCTGAAATAAATAAACCTTGCGCTAAATTCAAATAACAATTTATTTATTCATTCTTTTAGATACACCTTAATGCACAAATGATCCAAAACTTAAATAGATCATATGGCAGTAAAACAATTGCTCTTAAAAAATACTTCCATAATTTCATTTATTTAAAAAAAATATACAATAAGAAGAAAAACCCGTTCATTAAAAATTTTCAACAAAGAGAGCTTACATTAGGTATTTAAAATTCATTTGCAACATTCATTATTTTCATATTACTTACAAACTGTACATAATTTGAATGCAATAAGTATTTTATTGATTTAACACGAAATTTCATCCGGTGAAATAATCACAAGTTGTATCACAACAATAACAATGTAAAGAAAAAATTATTTTATTTGCTAAATTATTACATAACTGCAAATAAAAATCAACCCAATTAAACTATTTCTTCTACGTATTTCTATATTTCCAGCATATAAAAATTATTCAACAACCTCGTTTCCAATTCTTAATTTAAATTGAAAATCATGTCGAATTTTACGGAATTGGGAGAATCTGAACCCTTTGCAAAACCGTAGTTAGGTACTATTGCTTCGAAAAAAATTCAATATACGAAGAATACATCTATCTAACATAATTATACAATAATTTACACTATGATACAAATTTTGGAAAAATCACATACAACAATTCGTAGGTATTTGAGAAAAAAAATCACTTATGTCGACCTATGCATCTCCACATTGAAGATACGTCGCGTCGTTTCATCAGGAATATAATAAAAAGGAAATTGAATTACATAAAATTATTTGTATACTCTAAAAATAAACATTGTACCCTTATTCCGTTTAAATAATGGTAAAATTTACATCGGTACGAAATACGAATTAGCTCTCGATGGAATACACCTCGCGCCAATTTCGCGAAAAAAACAAATAATTTTCTTTTTAAAAAAATTAAAATGAAATATGCATCTTTACCATTCATTTTTACATAGAAATTGGCTCGATTCGTAATATCAGCTGATACGTGTATTTTCACTACAGATCGATACCGAATATTTATTTTTCTTTGTTATTTAATACGATTATGGCAAAACATAAAATCTAAAAACCATTTGTACTAACTTTTGAGTCTTATATTTCGCTCTTTCATCTTCTATCCACCGATCACAGAATTACCAGATGAATACATATTTTTCAGGCCAACCGGGAATTATTTTTTTATAAATGTTGGTCCCATAAAAAGATCTATACTTTTTATAAACCTAATTTAAATTTAATGCTGAAAAATACAATGTCTTTTTCATTCTGTATTCGGGTGATGTTGAAAATCACGAGACCATGATTCGTGAAAATACACCCACATCACGAATTTTTTTCTATGTGATTTATCGCGAGGTAAAATCAATTGGAAAATATAATTAATGATATCGTACCTTCGATTACAGAAGATTCGTGCAACATATTTGTAAATAGTTTTTTTTTAGAGCCAGTTTACGTCGATTCGTCGAGATTTTTATCTTATTTGGATTCAGTCGAAGGGTTCATTTAAAAAAAAAAATTGTAAAAAACCTTATAAATTTTTTTATTGCGTTGTTTTAGAGAAAAATTTTTCTGAAAAAATGATGGTGAAATTTTCATTAATTTTTCTACGTTTTAAAAACAACTTTAGTTCATATTTTCAAACAAAAATTTAGATTTTTGAAAATTAAAAAAAAAAAAATTCATCATATTTACTCAAAATTGGGCAAATTTTATGAACGGGCAAAATTCACTGAATCAAATTCTCACTTTGCCAACATGATTAGAAAAGGTATGTTATTTTAGTCTAAAATTTGATTTTTTGACACCATCTGTTTTTTAAACAAACCCTTCAATTTTAACAACCGTTTTTTATTTTGAGAGATTTTCCCCCATAAATCGGGATGGGTAGGGTGGGGCGAGGGGGGGGGGGGGTAAAAAGAGATTTTTCGTCAAAACATTTATTTTGGTAGGTTTAGGTCTTCAAATCGAAGAAAATTTAGACAAATATTTCATCGAAATTTTGAAAATTAAATTTTCTCATAAAAAGTAGAAGAAGCAAGCACCCAGATAAAATTAGGGATCATCTTATTTCAAAAATCAGTAAAGAAATCAGGCTAATGAATACATCATCTAGTAATGTTGGGGAAAAATTATTTTCGTTCAGATTTTGAAATTTTCGCGGGGGGGAGGTACTGTGTTTCAAAATTTTAATTAACGTATTTTCAGAAAAGATACAATTTTTCCTTACAAAATTTAGACAAAAATGAAACTTCAGGCTACAATGACCTCAGTTCACATTTTCAAACGAAAATTTAGATTTAAAAAAAAAATTAGTTTTTTATTACATTTCCTCAAAATTAGGAAAATTAGAATTATTTTTTAAACGAAGTCTTCAAATTTATCATAGATTTAAAAAAATGATTCTCGTCAATTCTGAGGGGAAGGGTGGTCCTTAATTTCAACTTCTGAATTTTTAGCCCCCTTCCCCTCCCAAAGTTGTTCATTTCTACGAGAAAATTTTTTTTCCCTAAATGAATTTAAAATAGTGTCTCCAAGCACCCTCCCCCATTTAAAAAAAATTGAGAAGCAAAAATTAGAATTAATTTGTAAATTTTCGATTTTTTTCATTCCAAGTTCTCCCAGTATTCTTTCTGATCAAAAATGACAACTCAATTTTTTAACTCCCCCCCCCCCCTCCTCTGTGATAGAATGAGAGTTCAAGAGGGGTTCAAATTTTAGCCCATTCAAGACTTGAGACATCGTCTATTTTTTCATTTAATGGGACAACAGAAATTTGAGAGTCATTTTACAGGGTGTCCAACAAAATCTTCTGAGCCAAATTCATGACTAGAGCTTTGAATTTTATGAAATTGCATATTTGTCTACGATGAAGAAAAAGTGAATATTTCAAGGATCTATACGATTTT
>FIZU01030860.1:0-38955 GCA_900064475.1 Pseudococcus longispinus
ACTTCACCACCCTTTTCCCAAGATGAATCAGATTTTGCAAAAACTACGAGAAACTGAAACATTGTATGCCTACCTCGGAAAAGGAATGGAAATTATTTTCTCCTTTTTAGTACTTGAGTTTTTATACGAGTTAATAGAAGGGTGGTTTTTAAAGCTTTTTTACCTTGTTTATTTAGGTTCATGATTTTTTGAAAATTACAAAGCATGCATATTTGAACAGATTTTTGACCCATTTTTGAGTAATTTTTACATCTTTTTAAGCAATTTCAACAGCTTTTCTACTTTTTTGTGCAATTTTTAGCCGTATTTGGTAGAATTGTATGTACCTATACTTCAGATTCAACGATTTTTGTGCTTTTTCAAACAATTTTAATGATAAGAGTATTTCAACATAAGTTTTATGGCATTTTTTTTCAAAAGTTGAACTTTATAATAACTTTTAAAACAATTACAATATGGTTTTCGTCATTTTGAAGTTTACTGAAACACTATTTATTATTTAGGCGCTTTTAATAATGAAGTACAATTTTTTTGGGGAATTCTAAGAATTTTCACTTCGAAAACTTTTATCTTACTGAAAATAATTTGAATGTGATCTGAATTATTTTTGAAATTATAACAAACATTTTAAAATAAATTTAGTAATTTTTATCACAATTTTAACGGTTATTTATCCTTTTCAAACATGTTTACGTAAATTTTCATTAAAAAATTCTCAAAATATTATAAAAAAGGAACGAAAAATGCTTGAATCTTAGTGAAAATTTACTGATAGTAATGTAAAAAATTATTTTTTCGATATTTTAATCACTTTTTCTCCCGTTTGGAGGAATTTTAGCACAATTTCACAATTTTTCAAGACTTTTTGTGTAACTTTTACCAACATTTGAACGATTTTTATAACAATTTAAAAAATTTTCATATTTTTTCAAACGATATTTATAACATTTGAAATGTTTATTGGGATTTTTTTACCTTATTCCTAATTTGAATCATTTTTACAACATTGAAAACAATCCCAGTGAGATTTTAATTATTCTTGAAATGAATAAGGGTGGCCTAACCTAGAAGGTCAATGGTTTTGAAACTGAAAAAAAAGTTGATTGCAAAAATCTCCTAGAAAAAAACTAATCGATCTAAGCAGAAAGAGAATGTTAAGTTCTACAATTTCGATCCTTGGCATTTTTTAAGTAGAACCCTCAATTTGGTTAGAAAATCCACGTTCGTAAGATTTTTTTAATTTTCAAAACCATTGACTTCGTGTAAGGGCTAAATTTTCGATAAACATAGATTTTCGTGCCAAACTAAGGGTCCTACGAAAAAAATGCTGAGAATCAGAATTGTACAACTTGAAATGTCTTTTCTGTTTGGAACGATTAGTTTTTTTCTAGGAAGCTTTTTTTCGCGATTTTTGCAGTCAATGTTTTTTTTTTCATTTTCAAAATCATCGAACTTCTATAAAAATTTTCAGAACATTAATTTCAAGTTTTTGTGTTTTTTAAAAATCTTTCGCACGATTTTAGGTATTTTTGAGGCATTAAAAAAATTTTGTGGTCAATTTATTCCTAACTGAACCACCACACAATGCAAAGATCAAATAATCTTAACTACGCGAATTTAAAATCAGTACGAAACATCGAGCAGAGGGGTGAAATTATTAATTTTTTTCCACTCGATAATTTATTTGTTATGCTTTTCGGTAGCATGTATACAAATATAGGTAGAGGTACATAGTTACATACGTGTCGTATATTTATATAAGTAATTTTAAACATCATCATTTTCTATCTTTAACACTACATTAAATAAGGTAATCGTGTATTCGGTTTATGGTTGTTTGTTGAACTTTATAAATAGGTAACTACACTGCCACTAAAACAGTATACATCGTTCGAGTGCCTACGAACTCTTCGATTAATATTTGCTGTTTACTCGCAACTCTCACGTCGTATATCGAGAAAGGGTATATAGTTTACCAATTTCGCTGTTGTATCGCGTAATCGTGTACGCTTCTGTAGAGTGTTACAGTTCATAATTTAAAATATTCTCGCCGACTAGAATCGTGCACCGTTTCGCCCCTCGATACACGCTTCGTTTTCAAGAATACGTTCGAAAAAAATCCTTTGATGGAATATTTTCAATGATAATTCACCATTAATGCACTTTTTCGCGGCTTCAATCGATGAAGTGTATGCAATTTGTAGTCGGTTATTCCCTCGACGAGATTGGACGCCTTGCACCCTTTTTTTTCTCTTCAAAACGATGGCGGCGTGACGCTTCTCTTAAACGCTGTTACGAGAGCGGAGAAACGCAGAAAACCTTCATCTTTCACAATACTCGGATGATTGATCGAAAATCAATTTCAAAGAAAAGCAAAACATTCGTTGGTTGGGTTGGCAATAACCAAAAGCAACTCGTTTATCGGCTACACCGAGTTTTACAAGTTGGAACGAAAATTTTCTCCAATACCGTCGTTATTACCATAGCTTTATTATACAAAAGAGCATACGTATCGAGAAATAAAAACTAACCCTTTACTTAGATCTAATTACTTAGTATACGAGTTCGACTGCGCGTCAATTACACTCTTCGCTTTGTTCATTTTAACTTCTTTACGTTTAAAGCTTGCTATTCTTATATA
The DNA here is from genome assembly GCA_900064475.1 of Pseudococcus longispinus. NCBI lineage: Eukaryota > Metazoa > Arthropoda > Insecta > Hemiptera > Pseudococcidae > Pseudococcus > Pseudococcus longispinus. Next base: position 2,642 of record FIZU01030860.1, read on the forward strand.
CTGGAAAATACGACAGAAGTGAAAAAAACCATAACCCTATAACCCTTTTTAATGTGCTTAAAAACTAATACCGGTACAGAGTGTTCCCCTGCCCCGCCCAGGCAAACAGACGACAACCAAAGTTGGCGAAAAACTTGCAACTTTCGAATCGATTTGAAATTTGCACCGTACAAAATTAAAAACTTACCGTGAAACGTCATCGCGAAAAAAAACACCAACGCTTTTCTTTTTTATTACTTCCTGATTTGTATCATCTCGCGAGTAAAAAGTTTCCTATTCTGGAGCAAAGCAGCCGTGAAAATTGGTCATTTGCTGAATACATTACTCTTGCGAAGGCGGATGGGTGTTTTCCGCACTCTCACGAGTAGTTAGCCCGTTTACGTCCTTTTGTCGCGTATGGCGTTTGATTTGGTTGGATGAGGGTTTTTTTCTTCTCTGGGAACGTATTTCCATATTATACGAACGTACGTTTTTACTTTTTGCGATGGCGATGTGCATTATGTTAGATTATTTCTCGCATTCGTGGTATTTTTATCTACGAATATTCGAGATGGGGTTTCCATTGATGAGCATTCGTCAGGAGGATATGGACTTGACCTAGATATCGTATTACTTTAGTTTAATCAAAGTGTAGTCTAAAAGCCAATCGTAGAAAAATCAAGTATCACTACGAATGAAATGAAAATTTACTCGAACCGAAGAAAAGCAAATTTTTCCAGTTATGGATTTGGTCGCCAAGCATTATAACTCCTTTAATATGAAAGATAGGGGAAAATTTCATATGGCTAATCTTATAGAACTCATCAAGATCTACAAATTGAGTTATATGAAAATTTCGCCTATCGTTCAAATTGAAGGAGTTATCAAACATTTAAAATATCATTGATGTACAAATTTTTCATAGTCAATTTTTCGACTCTTAATCCTTTTCAGTTTTATACAAGGTGTTCTGGTAGTAGTACACCGCCTTCAAACCAGATATGCAACTACTCAAACTACATAAGTGCATGTATGTTTGCCGACCCCAGGATTTGAAGGTACAACGTCATGCACTAGTCCCCTGGTAGATATTTCAAAACGTCGTAACTCCGCTGATCATACAAATGGACAACTCTTTAAAAACTTTCTTGGATAACTTTTTAAGGTCTACAAAATGAGTTATATTCATGTTTTGCCTGACTTTAAAATTGAAGGAGCTGCAATGATTTGAAAATTTTTAGGTTTCATAACTCCTTAAATTTTCATGTTATGCAAATTTTTTCAAGAGTCATTTCTTATTGAGCCTTTTGAGCTCTACGAAATGAGCTAATAATTTTTAGCAAACTCTAAAACTGAAGGAGTTACAACCATTTAAAAAATAAAAAGTGGCATTATTTTCTGAAAATTAAATTTTTTATTTTCAAAAATTTTTCAAAATGGTCTTTCATGTTTTCTATTCAGGAGTTGGGTAAAACATTATTATCTCATTTTGTACAGCTCTAAAAGCTCAACAAAAAATGACCCGTACAAAATTTTAGATAACTTTGAAAATTTAAGGAGTTATGAAGCCTTAGCTTCTTCAATTTTAGAGTTGGGCAAAACATAAATATAACTCATTTTGTAGAGCTTGAAAAGTTCTACAAGAAAGTTTTAAAAAAATGTGCCTGTCTAGATTAACAGTGGAGTTACAACGTTTTGAAACATTACCAGGACTATTGCATAACTTTGCCCCTTCAAATCCGGTATACACCTTTGTACTGTAGTTTGGGTGGCTGCATCTCTGGTTTGAAAGCGATGCACTACTACTTGAACACCCTATATATTTAAGCATTATTGCTACACCAATGTGTAATTAATACATTTCTACATTCTTGGGATATATTATGATGTAGCTAAAGGATTGAAATACTCAATTTAGACGTTTAGGTATTATTTAATAATTTACAAAAACATCATTCGTATCACTCACTTTTAACATAAAATGTTTTTATTAAGAACGTTTCTAAAAAGCATCCAACAGAAGGATATACTAATACGCTCTTCTAGGAAAATATCTTCATCGTTTTACATTCGCGTGATCCGGATTTTCTCATTTTCAACTTATAGCGTTCAAGATTCAAAATTGTTTTTGCCTTTTTTCGTGATGCTGTATATAGTTGCGAAAAATACCATATACGTTTATAGATCCGTTTCCTACATATAAGAGAGTTGAGAGTATACGTCTACGTATAGTATACTCTACATATACACTCCTTACACCATATGTAAGTATACATATGAGAAGAGAAATGACGCGTTACCACACTAAAAAAAAAGCAAAGAAAAACTTTATTCATTTTCACAATAGAAGAAAATTTCTCCTTTTCATTTTCACTTTTCATTCTTTTTATACGTAATACCTAGTGTATGGTACTTTGTGTATCTGCGTGAATGTTTATAACGCTCGAATATACTTAAGTATATGAAGATGAGAATATCCTATGAACCTGGTGTACCCACCTACATATGAAGAGTCTCCTCAGAATTTATAGGTAGATTAGATACTCAGATTGCTTATCAGCACGATTCTTGAATGATATTAACAATGGTTAAGTAAGTATTTGATAATGGAATGGATATTATTATCTTTTGCCAAACTATAAAATTTTAGGGGATGAAAAATATTTGTAATTTTCATTCTAGGGACTACCTCAATAATAATTTCAATTGACCTTTGATTATCAAGTGTTTAAAATTTTTTAAAAAGTCTTTAAAATTCCTAAAATTGTGTTGCATTTGTTTTAAATGTAACAAAAATTATTCTCATTTGAAAAAAAAATTAGATCAGGATGTCTAACAGGTCATGAAAGTCTTGGAAAAGTAATGGATTTAAACATGAGATTATGGAAGTCATGGATTGTACAAAAAATTACTAGGTCGTAGAAAAGTAAAGGATTTTACTGTTGAAGTCATGAATTTTTGACTTTTTATTGTGCAAAATTCAGATTAAGCTATAATTCATTAAAAAAATTTTTCATGCTTTTTTCTTGTTTTTTTTTTTGTAAAGTTGCATTTTATTTTAAAAAAAAACCTGCATTCGATTTGAAGATGATGCCGTGAAAAAGCCGTGGATTTCCAAAAAAACGAACAAAAAAACAATTGGTAACCCTGTTTAAGAAATTGAAAAAACAAGAAATGAAATTGATTAGATATCATAAAACTTATTGAAATAACGTTCCAATTGTTCAAAAATATACTTAAGATCTGTTGAAAGTATTACAAATATCGTTCAGTTACTTGAATGTCTAAATTACCTTAAGAATAGGTGTAATTAAAATCGCATCTACATAATTAATTGTTTCAAAAATGGTTCAAATTATGAAAGAAAAATTATAAAATTTCCAAATACAATTCAAAAAGCTACAAGAATTGTTGAAATATCGTATAAATTGTTTGAAAAAGCAGAAAAGTTAGTAAAATTGCGATAAAAATTGTTCAAGTATTGGTAAAAATTGTACAAAAACGTTAAAAACTATTGGAATTGCTTGAAAAGAAATTTAAATTTCAAAATTTCAGCACACATTTTGAAATTATGTCAAAATTACTCAAAATTTCTCAAAGATTTGTTGAAACGCCGAAAAAATTGTTTAATTCACATTTTTTGTATTGAAATTGATATTCATCAATGATTTCTTGACATTTTACGCAATATTCATATTATTTTCAAAAACTTTTAACACATCTGAACCAATTTTATTGATATTTCATTAATTTTTGAGTGCCTACTTTTTTACTAATTTTCAAGGAAGTTTCAACATTTTTTTCTTGAGGTTTGAATTATTTTTTCGATATTTTAAGCAGTTTTAACATTATTTAAAACAACTGTTCTATACTTATTCGATCGATTTTCATTTCTTTTGGACGAAATTCAAAAAGAATCAGAACTTTCTTTCTATGTATAACATTTTTCAACATTTTTATCGTCTTTCAAAAAAAGTTGCGATATTTCAATCAATTCCATTAATCTTGAACATGAGTTCTAACAATTTCTAATAGTAATTTCAAAAAATTTTCACATTTTGAAAACTGCAATGACCCCTTTAGAGTGTGAGAAACGTATTAAAAAACGTAATAAAAATGTTTAAAAAAAAACCAAGTTGAAAATAAATTTTTATATTTTTGATAGGAAGGTAAGTAAATGTTGGACAATGCTTTAAGCACATTATGAGTTAAAAATACCCTTCTAAATAGTCCAATTATCGTTGCTTGACGAGAGTTCCAGTACAGTGTAAGTTTTTACGTTAATGAAAATCTTGTTTTTAGAAGTCATTAATTTCTTTGAAGCTGTGTAGTTCTTTTTTGGAGTTGTTTCCGTCCCCGCTCTGTTTGCTTTTCCTAGTGCTTCATTCTCTGGGAAGACGGAAAAAGAAGCATACTTTAAGTGTATTTTTAATCAATGTCATTGCGATGATACGAATTCTTCGATTAATTTCATCTTGACGTTTTTCTTCCGGTCGCCGCCTACGTTTTGGTGGCATTTTTTGAAAATTTTTCTCATTTTTTATTCGACAAGATTCGCGTAGCTGTCTCTGGGTATATAGTTGTTTGTAAAATGACAAGTTTTTTTTTCTTGTATCTTTTTTTTTTTCGTTGCGGATTTTTTCGGCTGTATAAAGTCGGTCATCTCAATTGGAAACGTCGAAAATATAATGAGCGTTTTATTCATACACAGGGGAGACAAAAAATGAGAATTCTGAGGTCTGGTTTCCTTATGTCAAGATGTTTGATTTCCTTTTCTGGAAAAGTACCCGGTGAAATGTATTTGGTATGGGTTTTTACGCAGCGCTGTGGTTTCTTAATGAATGAGTTTATCTGGTGAAATATTGCTCGCGAATGGGCTGTTTTTTTCCTCTTCGGAGATGAATTATGTCATTTTAGTTTGAGGATGTTTTCAACGAGGGAATTGTATCTATCGTTTTGATATTTTACTGGAAATCAATTTTTGTATACTCGTAAATACAAACTTTAATACTTATCGAAAGATGATCGTTTGATTAGCAATTTATTATACAAAATTCGTAAGGATAGAATAAACGAAACAAAGAATACTCGCGATTCATCATCATCACCGGATCATTGACCTTGTTTTGTTCCTTCTGCGGGAGGAGCACTCGGTGTGATTTTCGGTTTCCTCGTTATGATTTTATTTCGTTTCAATAAATCGGCGATCTCGTCGTAGCACGAGCCATGTTTCCAATTATTTCTGAACGGCGGTTTGTTGAATTTCTCGATATGTTTTTGTATGGTCGAAGGTATGGCTGCTTTTTTGCGCAGAAAATCGTATCGAAGCGTGTAAGAAGTGTTGGATTTGATTTCGCCAGCTCTACCAACATTAGGAGTTCTTTTTCCTTTGGAAATTCCTGGGTTTTCGGGTTTCACCGCTGGACGGTCATCAGATTTGATAATATTGCTAAAAGATATACGAGTTTTGGCTTGGTAGGCTTCGACCAACTTTTGCAATTGAGATTCTAATTTGTCAGGGGTACGTCGAAGATTTTCGTCATCGGGCTCGTGTGTTTCAGTCACCGGTTCTGCTTCACCCGGAGTAGATTGATTGGCATCCATGTTGAATCAGAGTATTATAACGTGTATCCGGGAGGAAATTAAATGAAAGTAGGGAAAAGCGAGGTAGTCGCGGAGTTGTTTTATTTATGGGTACCTATTTTGATTTTCTATGGAATTTTTCGTAAGATCAAGTCAGACCGGAAATACGAAGATGAAAGCATCGCAATTGCTGCGATGACGGTTTCGTCGAATTATTCGAATATTATTTTTCGTAATAAGGGAATTTTTCGAGAAACGAATCATTTACGAAATAGAATTTTATGCTGAAATTCGCTTGTTGACGAGTTTGGTGGGAGGTGGCGAGGGTGAGGTGGAATTTTGATATTTTTTTCAATCATTTTCGAGGGCTGTTCCAAAATCTACGTAGCTATATAAATTATAATTTGAGAAATGGTGAGAATGAGTGGAGAAATGTTGATGGCTAAGACGTATCATCTTAAATTCAAAATTTTCAACTTTGTTGATTAATTTGATCATATTCTAAGTTTAAACAGTAAAGCAGAAAGGTTTTAAAGGTCAAAAAAGGCCTAAAAACAAATTTGGTCATTATCTGATTGTCTAAGAATGTTAAATTTTGATCATTTGTCACCGTTTTCGAGAAAATAATCACATTATTGGGGTAGTTTTTGACCAGGGGGGGAGGTGCACATTGATGTGTGAAAATAGGACTGAAAAACTAACCTGACTTTATTATCAAGATTAATATTTCAACAAAAAGTCATCAAGTTCGACATTTGGAAGTGAAATTATTGAATTATTATTCCATTCATATTCTTAATTTTTCAATATCTGACATTTTAATGGAAAGTTATCAAGTGAAAATGTAAGTTCTTAATATATTATATATATATTTTTTTTTTGAAAATCCAAGACTTTATTGCTGAAAAAAATCAGTGCAAGGAGTTTGAGGAGAAAATTCATACTCGAGTCATGAAAAAAATGAATTTGAAAAAAAATCTGGATTAAATTTGATGTTCGAAATTTCTCTAGTTAGGTATTAGGATCCAGGATCCAGTATCGTAGCCAGATAGGCTCTAGAGGGGGGGGGTAATTTTATATGAAATTTATAGAAATATTCACCAACTATTTTGTTAAAATACGAGTAAGTAGGTAAATTTGTTGAGTAAAAGTGAAGCAATGACGAAAATTTTCGTAGGAAAAGGCGTTCAAAGGTTGAAATTTCATAATTGTTCTCAACATTTCAGTCGTCAAGGGAAGTCCAGATCCCTTGGACTGCTCTTGAATACGCCACTGCTTTTGGTTATGAAAATTTATGTTAATTTACATAGTACTACCTACACTCTTGTGTTGAAGATCGAAAATTATATTCAAATTGTGAACAAAACTTCTAACCATTTCTACCCTTGAAATTTCAACTTGACTTTTTGCACCACATCTTTTTTCAAATTAGGAGTTTATTTAGTTGAAACTGACGAGTGAAAAAAATTGAATACGTAGCGAAAATCAATCGTTCGTAGAGGTCGCGAAATAAACTGATGGTTTTAGAGTTGTAACCAAAAAGTTGTCAATTGGGTTAGTAAATTTCTAAACCGATTAAAAAGCGAACTTTTAACTGGGACTCAGATTGCGATGTTTCTCAGTTTCCTCAAAATAGTTTTTCGTGATTTTTTCACTTCAAAAATATGATCTAGGTTTTCTCAAATTTTCCAAATTTTTTTAGATCAAAGTGGAGTAAGTTATTTTTAATTTTTTTAATCTTACGTGCAATTTTTCATCAATATATTATCATATCAAATTCTCCGAAGTTTTCTAAGTCTTTGATGTATTCTTTAATTTTTAAATCAAAACTATGCTATCATCTGGACATGGATTTGTCTTATGGGGGATGGGAAGGGAGTATTCTGAAAATTTTGTTCATTTTTACGCCACAGTTATTTCAACTTTTCAATTTTTTGTCAGGTTTGGAAAACTTTCTAATAATTTTTGTTACCGAAATGACATTTTGTGGACTGGCAAATTTTCAGAAATTCTTGAATTTTTGAACCTAAAAATATTTATATGGTTTTAGAATTTGACGTTCAGGTATTTTTTGTCAGAAATTAGTAAACTTTATAAATTATGAGAAATTATCATTAATTTTTTAAAATTTAGATTCAGGGTCGAAATGAAGATAAATTGCCGAAGGAGGAGGGTGGAGTCATAGGTTTGACTCTGATAGTTTCATCTACCTAAGTATCACATTGTGGTATATTTGATTAATTTTATCATTTTTAATGTCTGTCATTTGATTTGTTAATATATCAGTAAACTTTTAATCACTCTTCAACATTTTATGACATTTTTCCCCCAAAGTTTTTTGCTCGAACGTAAAATTTTTAGCTCAAAGCACCTACACTTTTTTCATAATTTGGCTGAATATGATTTTTTTTTTAAATTTCTAGTTTTTGATATCTCAATTAATTTTTTCCAACTCAAAAAATACATTTATTTTTTCATTTTTTTAATACAAAATCCAATTTAATCTGCTCAGAATGTAATCTTCATCTTCATTTTTTTTAAATCTTCTCAATTTCAATATCTCAATAAAAATTATTTTAGTTAAAGATGCTTTTTTCATTTTTTTACTCAAACAATTTTTCCAATTTTTCTACTTGGAATAAATACAATTTAAAAAATTTTATCTGTTTGAAATGTTATTTTTCTACAAAGATATTTCCAATTTTGGGAGGCCAATATGCATTTTCGTCCAGCTCAAAATACAATTTCATCATTTTTTCAATGGCATTTGTATCTTTTCACTCGAATCATAATTTTCTTTTTTTATAAATTAAAATTTTCTCAATTTTGAACAGTTTACTAGTTATACAATTTTTTTTACATTTTTTTGACTTGAATTGTAATTTTTTTAATTTTCTAAATCCAAAACGTAACCTTTCTCGTAATTTTCTCAATTTCACCTATTCGATTTGCATTTTTTCAACTTGAAATAAAATTTTTCTTTTATTGGAATAAAAAAGTTTTTCTCATTTTTCTTTCGCAATGTTTTTCAAAATTAACAGTTTAATCATACATATCATGCATTTTTCCTATTTCTTATACAATTTTTAAAATTTTTTCACTCAAAATACTAGTTTCTTAATTCCATTAATTCAAAATGTAATTTTTTCTCATTTTCCATTCTTCTTTCTACTTGAGCAATTTCAACCGTTTGAAATGTAATTTTTCCAATAAAGTGAATCCACTATACTTTTATCGAAATTCCCAACTCGAACCTGTAGAATTTGCTCAATTTTTGGAAAAAGTGGGCGAGAAAATCGTTAAATGAAATTTCCATCCCACTCACGTTATTTCTCTTGTTACAAATGGATTGGCCATAAAAATCACTTGTTTATTTGCAACTGTACAAGTACCTAGATAGGCATTACAGCAAAGAAAATCCGCCTAAAACTATACTCCTATTAAAAAAAACATCGAACAAGGTACAAAAACACGCTATCTACTCGTACCTAGCGTGGGCTGCGAAAAGTAAAAAAAAATGACGACAACGAAACAAATGACGTCAAAACGTGCAATATTGTGGATCGAGAGCAAGCTTGCGGGAAAACTAAAACCCGTGATGATGTAAAAGCCAGCAAAGTAAAAATTTCTCTTTCGCTTGCAAATTGAAGGATGTAATTAGTTGTAAAGTTTCTTCATTATGGAATTTTGCCAGTGGTTAGCCATTGCCGAGTGTAAAGATGGGCGCAAGTAAGGCAAATGGTACGCTCAGGCAAAAAAGCTTGGTCAATGTAGATTTTTGGAATAATAAATGCGAATAATATTTACATATTTTTGTATTAGTAATTTCGGAAGAACGCCGATTAACATAATTTCTACGCGATGCCTTGGAAAAACGATGATGAAGAAAACCCATATATGCTGCGTCCTCGCGACAACAACGAAGGCGACCTTGTTCTATAAGAATAGTACGCTTTTCCAAGTCATCATTTTATCGTTAACTTACCCTTGTTCGGTATAACTAACTCGATCTCGGAGTGAAATTTTTAGCTTTTTGTTAATTTCTTTTCGAGGTTTTCCGAACAGGAAATTTGTACCTAATGAAATACATTTGTGTCGAACGAACAAACAAGACGAACGAATTTATTGACGGTTGTAAAATTCCACAGCTCTATGAAAATATCCTTCTAACGAGCTAATTTTTTAATCCGTTGATTTCTCTTTCTTGGACTTTTTTGGCTTACGTGACTTGGCGGTTTTACCGGCTGCTTTTTTACTGGAAGGGCTCGCCCCTTTGGCCGGCGATTTCGATGCATTCGGGACTAGTTTCTTAAGCTTATGTAATCGTTCTATGATATCGTCGAAGCAATTTTGAGGATGAGGTATGGCCTTCCTAAACGGTGGTTTTTTGAACTTATTGATATGGTCTTGCAAATGCGACGGTATCGAACCTTGTTTACGATTAAATTCGTAGCGCAACTTGGAGCCTTTGGTTTCCTTGATGTTCCCCTTGAATGGGGTCGGCTTGGCCCCAGTGCGATGAATTCTTCGTACTTTGATCGGTCCCGAATCGACTCGAGTGAGAACCGAAGGTTTAAAGTCGACATTTTTACGATCGGAGGCTTTGAACGAATCGACAGCTGGTTTTTCTGTGGTGGTGGAGGTCAAATCGTCTTTGGTGAATTGACGTGATTTCCTGCGATCGATCGTAGCCTTGTATCCGGGCCGGCATATATTGATCGGACATTCTTTCGGAGGCGCTGACGTAGGCTTGGTTTTACCAGACGGATCTTTGGTCGGTTTTTGACGTTTGTTGCTCTTCGGTCGATTGTTTCGGTATTTCAATAAGGGTGATCGCTGATAGCTGCATTGGGCCAAGAAATGATGATGAGAGCCGAAATTCTGATCAACGTAGTCGGATATGGTTTTATGGAGTGTTTTCGCCGATGAACCTAGAAAGTCTATTTCGTCTTTTTCGCTGAGAACGCTCAGCGAGCTCGTAGCCAGTCTGAGGTTATCGACTGATGCCATGTTATCAATTTGCAATTTATCCGGCGTCGATATTATCGAATTTCCGTCGAGGTTTATTCGTTCGACGAAATTATTGATGGTTGTCTCATGTTCGGGCGTTTGGCTGGAAGCGTTGTCTTCCATTGATGCAAGTTGTCGAGCATGTGGCAAATGGAAATTTGTCGAGATACGCGCGTTTTTATTTTACTACGCAACTGGCGAAATGACCTCGACGATGGGGCTGCGAATGGCAAACTGTCACGTTTATTTTTCTATGGAAAAGAGATTTTTGATCGGAAAGTTATAGAGAAATTTGGTATTCGGATATTATCGCAGTTTTTGGCGATTGAGTGTACAGGGTGGTTCGTATGTGTGGTGATGCCTTCAATATAGCAAGTAGACAGCTCATACTGAATATAAATAGGAATGTTTACCGATCTTTCCAGTTGCAGAGTCTGCAATTTGCTCCTTCGAGGATTATTATTCGTAATTTTGTTAATGTTGTGATAAGTGAAGAGAAGAAATAAAAAAATAATGATTTTGTTGATTTAGAAAAATTGAGAGAAAATTGAAAATCAAAGAAGAAAAAAAATTATTGTTCCTAAAAAACTGAACTGAAACCAAACCCTTTGATTTTTCAGATTTCTGTTTCAGTTTAATTTGTTATATTTTGTATTGTTTTGCTTATAGCTCTGAAATTGAAGGAGCTGCAATTATTTAAAAATTTGTAGGCTTTATAACTTCTTCAATTTTCAAGTTATCCAAAATTTTGTAAGAATAATGTTTTGTTGAGCTTTTTGTGCTCTACAAAATGAGCTAATAATTTTTTGTAAAACTCCAAAATTGAAAACCTGAGAGATCATTTTGAAAATTTTTTGTAGAGCTCAAAAAACTCAGCAAAAAATGATTTTTACTAAATTTTGCATAACTTGAAAATTGAAGAAGTTATTAAGCCTACAAATTTTAAAATCATTGTAGATTCTTTAATTTTTGAGTTAGGCAAAACATAAGTATAACTCATTTTGTGGAACTTGAAAAGTTCTGCAAGAAAGTTTCAAAAAAATTTCCTATCTATATTATCATCGGAGTTTCGAAGTTTTGAAACCATCTACTAGGACAAATGCACAACTTCGCCTCTTCGAATCCTAGGCTCGGCAAACATGCATACATTTATGTAGTTTGGGTAGCTGCATCTCTGGTTTGAAGGCGGTGCACTGCTACCGGAACGCCCTGTAGATATTTGAAAAAATGTAGATTTTCAGTACTTTTTAAAATTCTCGAGCTCAAATTCCAACTACTTTTTGGTTCGAGTCTTTCAGAAGAAATCTACCTCCGACGAAAAATCTCGAATATGAAATTTTCTCTTCCATCATTTTCAGCTTTTCTTTTTTGAAATCTTTGAACTGCCATAGCTAATTACCAGGCTGGCTCCGAGATCGATTCTTATTTTCTCGTAATACCGTCGAAAAAACCTGCCAAAGGCGTCCAGAGATTTTAACGTTGATGATGACGTAATAATTAAAAACTCGAGTAACACGTAATTAGACCAGCTTGACTTCTAACTTTCTGAGCGTAAGTATATGAAGCTTGAAAACACCCTGTCTAGGCACGCTGCCTCACCGAACCGCTTCAAGGTTAAATTTAATGTCTTTTACTTCAAATATCATCACAGCTACGCCAAACGGTTTCATTAAGACGGGCTTGCCGAGTACATATCGAATTAAATAACCCCATAGTTTTATATAAAATTCAAAAGCGATGAAGGTAGGCGGGGAAAGCGGATTATAATAAAGCTACTCGACGATATAATTCTTACTTTTCTCGCAGGCTAGCACGCTTGTATAGTTGTACCTATGTCTGGGTATACAGTAAGCGTAAGTTCAAGCAACGAAATTAATCCAGTATTAACGAACAGAAGACCTGATTCTGACTTAAGTTACATTTATTTTACTAGCAAATGAAATGTTTTTCTCCCTCGAGCCGTATACAAAGTACCATTTCGCTGCGAGAATCGTACCGCGTAGATATGCCTCGCTTGTTATGGATCGCAGCTCGACTTTATATCTGTAGAACTATCCACTCGAACTCCACGTTTCAACTTTATACCTACATTCGATACTGGCGACGTTTCGTGGGGGTTGACAAAAGTCCAAGTTCGGAGAATATTTCAAGGTCTCGTAAGTTTAGACTTAATGTAATATCGACGTTGAATTAATTACACGTACCTTCCTTCATTTAGTTGAATATTTCTTCGATTGGAAGCGACGAGACATCGAGTAATTTTGAACCAATGTACAGGGTGTTTCGTAACTGGAGTGGATCCTTCAATTCAGGAGACAGACAATTCATTGCACGTAAAAATAGGTATTTGCCTACCCCTCGAACTTTAGGAGCAAAATCTTTTTTTTCAGCTCACCTTTTTTAAAAAATGACTTGCGGTTTTTATTTTAGTATGAACCAAAAAAAAATCTTGAGGAAAGAAGGGTCATCAGAAATTACCCTTGGGGCGATCAGGAGAGGGTTTCAGGAGTAGAGACATTTCTATGTTTTACTAGTTTTTTTTGAAATTTTTTCAATTTTTACATCTTTTCAGCGATATTTGTTCAAATTAAACAAATTTTTCTCCTAATCTAAATCATTTTCTCAATTTTTAGCCATTGTTTTTCATCATAAACTATTCATTTTCGCACAATTTTCAACAATTTTTCCTGAATTTCAGTCAGTTTTCGTGAAAAATTGAGAACATTGCGATTTTCTAAAATTAGTAGGTATATCGACTTAGCCATCTATATATGATTTTTAGAAAAAATTACAAGGAGAGATACTGTAAAGTCAAAAATTGATTACCTATTTTTCTCAATAATTGAACTATTGAAGCTGAAAAATCTTCATAAAAATACTTCCAGGAATTAAAAATTGAAACTTCTCAATATAGAGGATTCAATAAGCAACAAAAATTTCCATTTTTCAAAATTTTATTGAAATTTTTGAATTTTTTTCATTTTAACCTCCCATTATTATGAGTTTAATTTATGTAAAAAAAAATACTCTTTCCAATGGCGCAAATCCCAGCTTTCTATCTTGTTCTCATCAAAAGTTAAACGTATTTAATTTCAAGAAAAACATCTGAAAAATCATTTTTTTGGTAAAATTGTGAAATTTTGAGGATAAAAGTAATTTATCCAAGTGTTTTTCTTGAAATTAAATACTATAACTTTTGCATACTGTCGCAAATTTAATAGCTAATTCTTTGGTTCTCGAAAATCACCGAAAATTACACAAATCAATTTCGTAAATCCTTTCAGATTGCAATTACTCCCTTGTATTTGTGAAAATCGGCTCAACACTTCACACCTCCCATAAAATTAATTTTTTCTCGACCTTTTCCACAAATACGTTCGCCAAAATGAGAAACTTTCCTCAGCCATGCCCTCGCAAAAGGTACAAGAGGTGTTGGTATGGTACTTGGTCTACACAAGCTCGATTCGGTTTTAAACGAGCGCGTTCAACTGAGCCAAACATATGGATAATGTTACTTCATAATTATTCCGAGCTACGCTCGCTCCACGTTGTACAAGGCTGGCTTAATGGTCTAAAATTCAAACGTTATAAACAATTTACAAACGCAAGTGGTAAAACGGTATAGAGCTGGCCCGAGTACACAGAGAGAGGCCTGCTTCACTACGTATTACGAAGTTGGCAAAGTTTTGAAATGGAATTTGGGTAACAGTTTCGTTTTATTGTAAGAAAAGAGCCAAAGACTGGAATCAGAGAGAGAGCGAAACTAACATCAGAAAATGGATTATACGATTGCGGCTTTGATATACTTATACGTAGAGTAAGTATTTTCTCGAATCGTATACGACGCGAGACGAGATTTTTACGAGAGGTGAAGGCAAAGGCAAAGGCAACACACCACCACGTGCTCACATAGGGTACACGACTACGAAAAGGAAACCTTTTTAGAAAAGAGTATTTATGGAAAAAGCTATCGTTTCGATATTGCGAATATTTTTACAATCTGCCTCACATCATCGTACGTAGAATTAAGCCCAAAAAGTGCTTAACTTTGAAAAATGTCTAATTTACTGGCTTACAGCATGACAGAGAGAGGAACTTATACGCCCTAGTTATTTCATGGCCATTGCGACGTATGTATGGGACAACCTCCCCCAAAAAAATACCACAAACAACTTAAGTATTCCGCAAACATCTTTATACGCGAATGCATTATACGAAGATGTTTTTATTTCGTCGTATTCGCCGATGGTAAATTTGTTTTACGATTATGGCGGAACAGGCGCGAGCTGCGGATCGTTCCTCGTCCTCCCGATGACAGCTCAGATGAGGATACGAATAATGTATTCAAATACTCTGTATACGGAAATATTTCAAAGAATAAAAAATTTTGCTCGACTCGAGAGTGTGACGTGGCGACGCTTAAGCTGCGATGGCATAGGCGATAAAACTTTGGCGAAGACCGATGAGATGAATTAGTAAAATATAAAGAATCTTTCTCTATTCCGCCGTCGTTTGTATGGACAATATATCTCGGCTAATAAAACTTGCGACAAATAATAAGTGGATAAAATATACGTACGAGGACTTTGCGAAGAAAAAAAATGAGGCGAAACATTAGAAAGCTTTTCTTTCTATTTGTATATTGAAGGATTTTGCATATTCGAGACAGAATGAGAGAGAAAAAAAAACTAGCTGTATTAGTTTTCTTGGTTGGTAACATTTTCTCCATATATTTAAACATTCGCCGAAGCAATTGTATATATAAAATGGACACTTGGAACATATTTAAACGAAACAAACGGATGGTTCGAAAGCGTGAAAATCATTTTCTTTATCTCCCTCGCCCTCTCTCTTCTCCATCGATACTATTTATCCACCCCTTTGGTACTCTTATCTATCCTCGTACAACTAAGTTTCTGTTCTCTCTTCATCTTTTTGGTGCATGGTTCGATACTCTCGCCATGCTTAAGCCCCTTCCCACTCTGCCAGCACGTCATAGGGTATATATAAAATGTAAAGAAGCGAATGTTTCGCAATCGACGCGCCGTCGAGCAATGCCAACACCGAAAAGTCTATCTAAAGAGTCTTTATACAAGTGTTTAATGGCAGATCGTTGATAATCTTATTTGCTAAACTCTCAGATAAAAGCTAAATCGCTTCTAAAATTGTTAAGTTTTTCCTTTTAGGCTTTTATTCTCGTTTAGATACAAGAATAATAAAGCGCACTAGAGCTGTAAACTTCCTTTAGCATAATGCGAAGATAATGTAGTCTCTTTTGCACGAATATAATTTTTTGCCCCTTTTGACGCCTAACCTTGTTCAAAGGGGGGGGGGGGGTACCGGGAATTCTCCTCGAAGTAAGCGAATATACCGACGAAAACAAAACAAAGCGGATGAAAAAATTAGGTATCAATTTGCTGGGGTGTGCACGAGGTTGGCGAGATTTTTAAAAATTGTAAAAATATAGACGAAAAACCACGTCACGGTTTGGAATTGGAATTCGAAAATCATGCTCGAAAATTCGCCATGTTTTTTTTTTCCTCGTCTGTAAGGTTATTAAGTGTGCCTATTTTGTTTTTGAATGTTCGGGACAAAGATGTACGTGAATGAAATTAAAATGCTGTGCAGGATTTCGTGTATTATTTTATGGAATTGTAATTTGTAATTTGTGTGTCTTTATTGAACATTTTTGTTGGGATGTAAATGGGAATCAGCTAGTTGTATTTTTATTATTCGTTTATGATCAATTCAAACATTTCCACAGTGTTGATTCTTTGAAGTTGTATTAATAAATTTATGATTTTTTCTGTTGCAGGTATGTTCTGTTTGGTTCTATGGCGATTTATTATTTTTTTTTCGTAGTTGAGTAAGTACTGAAATTTACTTATATTTTGAGATAAACAGCTAAACACATATGAAAGACTCAGAAAGGGTTTTTGTATTTTTTGATTTTTTCGAAACGGAACCAGAATGATAGGTATTTTATTCGTTAATTCATTTTGTAAAAATGATTGAAACGTTTAAAGGGATTTTTGGCTCCTTCCAAGATCTTTAGAAACAAAAAAACTGAAAAAAAATCTTCTAAAAAATGAATAAATTGATGTTTAATTTTGAGAAAATTTTAACCTAACCAAATTATGATTTGAGCCAGGTTCTCCTTTTTAAAATTGAGTTTACCAATATTGGTCAAGTGTTCTTCGAGGAAGTTTCTGATAGGATTACACGGACCAAAGATAATGGGAAGTTGAAAGTCGATGCTTTTCAGTGATGTTTGTGATCTGAAAAATCAAATTTTATGGTCAACTGACTGAAATAGCTTTCTAATAGCTTCATTTTAGCAGATTTTCAATGATTATTTAATTTTTAATTTTTCACTCCAAAATTCAACTTTATTCGAAGTATTTTTTTTGAATAAATTTTCAACACTGTTTTTAAATTTGAATTCAAGATTGAAATGAAGCATCTATAAATTAAAAAAAAACTGAAAACTGAAATTTGAGATCTAATGAGAAAGTAAATTTTTACATCATCTTAAGTGTATCCGTCAAAGCAGAAACCAAATATCCTTACTTAAGTCACCATGCATTTATACGGTTTTTTTTTTGTTTTTTTTACTGTTTTGAACTTGTATTTGATTGGTACAAAAAACTGAAAATGCTTAAAACAGTAGAAAGACAAATTTCATAAAAATAGTGATTTGGTCGGTTTCTACTTTAACCAATTCAACTGCTCGATGAAATTGTAAACCTGTCTAGATGATTTAGATAGATTTGTACTAAAATTTCAAAATTCTGTTAAAACTCAAAAAATTGGCTCGATTAAAAATTTTCAATCGATTCTCACTCATGTTCAAGGATGACGAAAGCTGAAGATGGTTCGACGACGAGGGAGGAGGGGTCGAAAAATTCAAAAGTTTCAACTCTGATAGAATTTTTTGAATTTTTTGATCAATTTTTCTTACTCAAAACGCAAAATTTCTCAGATTTTCTTAAAAAAGATGTCAACACTTTCGTAAGTTTTCTGATTCATTCTATTAGGTAATGGATTATACTAGACTATGGTCAACTTTTTTTTTCAAATACAATTTTTTGGCTCTGGCAGTGCTGGGTGACTCCACCACAAATCACTTTCCTCTCAAAGTGGCCTTTGCTCCAAATGATTGTAAGCAAATTATTTAAGAAAAACACAAATTCTTGAGATCAATGTACAAAACAAATTTTTCAACTCGAATTTTGTTCAGAAATATCAGATTCAAAAAAATGTTTAATTTTCAAAATAATCTTTCAATCTAGTGATTAAAAAATGATTTTTGGGCAATTCATGGTTGGGAACTCACAAATGAGCACGAAAAAAAAGTCCAAAATCGAATTTTGTTTTTACTACATGTGAATAATTTGCGATATTGCCCCCCTTCCCCTCATCAATTTTTGGTATTTTCAATCATTCTAAAACTTGCAAGAAAATTTGAAAATTTTTCAGAATTTTCAATTTTTTAATTTCGATGAAGTGGAGGATATTCAATTCGATGCGAGGTACTCAAAATTTGAAAATGGAGGTTGATAAAATTATAATTATGTAGTTTAACAATGATGCAATACTTCGAGTGATTCGATTTGGATTTTATTTTGATGCAACGTAATCTAACATAATCAGGGGAACCTTGTCAACTCGTCAACTCCGATTGAGGTGAAATTTTTCTCACTGAAATAGTATACCACCCAGACCATAGAATTAAATTTCGAGCTGCCGAAGTTGAGTTTTTGATTTTTGACAAATTTTTGAAAATGGCGAAAATACATAAAATTGTGGAATTTGATTTATGTACTGAAGCCGACCCCCCCCCTCGCCTACGAGTCGATTGAGACCACTTTTGAAATGATCTGGAGCCCAGCATAATGGAATCCCTCCAGAAGGCGCTGTAAATCGGCGCTGTAAATCAACTTCGAGGGCAAAATTCAATTTCATTTCAAAATTCAACTTTTGCTGGAGACTCCAGCCAATTGACTCGTGTTGAGAGAGGGGTTGACTTCAGTGCAATATAAACCAATTTTCAGAATTTTATCTCGAAATTTACTATTTTTATGAAAAATTTATGAATAATGCATACCAATAGGCTATTTTCGCCATTTTCAAAAATTACGCCAAAAATCGAAAAATCAGCTTCTGCAGCTCAAAATTTGGTTCTGAGGTCTAATCGAAGTTGACGAGTTGACAAAATTTTCTTGTTAAGTTGAATTTCATTGTTATAATCGAATTTAATTTCATTTATTTGGATAAAAGATTATGTTGATAAGTCAATTTTAATAAAAACCCGAAAATTTTACTCAAGTTTAAAGCGCTTTTATATCGTAAGCACGTAATTTCGCAAAATTTCGTGCAACACTGCAAGTTCATTATACTTTAACCTATTTTTAAATTACTTATACACACCGTGAGACGAAAAAGGCCGCCAAAAATGATCTTTTTCTCAAGACGCAGACGACACAAGACGGTTTAAAACGCTTGTTTTCGGTACAACTTTGATTTTCTTGTTCCGCCTACATTTCGTCTCATTCTTTTTTTCTTTCATTAATTTGGAAACTTTTCTCATTAAATTATTTAAAAAATTCTACCGAACAAAGGATACGCTCTTTTCAAAGCAGGTATTTTAATTATTCATGTTAATCGACTACTTTGTCTCGAATTAACTTTTTTCATCCTAGATAATGAGTTTTTCTTATAATTTCATAACAAATTGTATATTCACGTTGACTCGGAAATTCTAACAACTTTCTTACTCAGTTTTTTTTTTTTACTTACTTGTCGAGTTTTTGGGGTTAACATACCGCAAAATTAAAGTACCTGCGATATGTACAAGATCTGAGCATAGAATTGTCATCACAGCTAGGAACATGATGCGTCATATTCTTAGCCCCCCTCCCCTTTACCTTCATTTGTATATTCGTATATAAGATTTACATGTAGGTCGTTGGGTGGCATGTATTTCAAATTCACAATTATACGTAAGTAGGTTAGGTTAGATACAGGTGAAAATTTTCCATATCAAAATTTAATTAATAAAAGCCCTCATTACTTTAATGTGTTCAAAGTTTCCAACATTTACAAACCCGCATAAAACTTTAAAGCTCAATTATTTTGGTAAAATGCCGACTAGGTATACGTTTGAAACTTCGATAGAAATCTTGTTCTCGCGCCATCTCGGCGTTTTTCTTTGATATAACTAGACCTTTGTTTGCAGCAGCCTATTAAAAAGATAATATGTTATCGAGAAAACTATCTATGCTTGGTTGCAATACGACCATAAGGATGTAAAGTCAGCAAAAAAAGGTTCGAAAAATACCTATCGAGGCATGTTTCGTACACGATCGAATTACTATAAAATGGAAATTCATTTCGAATCCATCAAACGCTCTGAAATCCAATCTGCGAAGACTGAAATCGATACGAGAGCTGTTGTAATAATTTCTTAGATGAAAATTGCATCCTCGAATGTGGTTAATTATCAGAATGGATGGCTGTGGTGTTAATATAAGTGAAAAGTTTTCGAATACGTTCACGCGAGAAGGTTACATAATCGTGGCTAAATGTTTACAAAATCTGACACTTTCTTTGTACATAACGATGGCGAGGTGGCGGTTGGAGCGGTAGCGAAAACAAAAACAATATATTCGTACACACATACACAACAATACCAAGTATAACGTATAGTACCTAAGTTGCAAGTGAGCTTGTATTTTGCACCATATACTTACTGGCGTATATAGCAACAATGTTGAATTATAGTTCAACATCCCTTTCAGCCCAGACACTAACTTCCGCTCTAATTAATTTAACTTCGAATTACTATACTCAACTGCACACTATCACGTTTCGTGTAATAACTTCACCATCTTTCTGTTCGCTGGTAACAAAGCGACAAGTCAGGCGGCGAGGAAAAAACAGTCTATGGCTTAAATTTGGATCAGCGCGCCGCTCCGCGCTGCAGCGTATCGCCTTAACGAATACAGATCCAACGTATATAAGAATGGCGCTATTCTTGTTAACTCAGCTAAAAGTTGTTACATTTTGTCGAGTGTATGTATGTGTACGTAGGTACTTTCTTTTCCAAGTTGTTAACACTCTTAACAAACGCCTTACGGTTGTCTTATTCAATTGGCGCGTATTTTTTGTCGTGTCGACGTCGACTCCCGTTTTGGTGATGATGACGCGACGCGGCATCGGGTCATGGTTGATGCGTTTTTGTCTTATTTTGTTCCACGTACGATTTTTATTTGTGCACGTATTAGTTTTAGGGAGGAAGTGTCCACATTTTTCAGGTATTTAACAAATTTGTGACCGTATTCAATTTTTTTTTATCAAGCTTTATTCAGTTTCCACTCATTCTTTGGGGACCCATTTGATAAAAAAAAGTGACAAAAATGTATTAAATTGAAAATTTGATAGTTGGATGTCATCGTCAGACAGATTTGGTTTGCAGATTACAAATTTTACGATGATTTCATGAAATCAATGAAAATTTAGCTCGAGATATCGGAATAAAACATGATGCCCAGGAATTCCTAAGGCTTGGAAAGCGACAGTGCACTCTGTACCAATACCAAAAATTGATCAAATTCATGATCTCATAAAATCATGGAATTTTCGACAAGATCGTGCGTTCTCATTATTACGTATTTATATGTAGGTATTTTTATGGAATTTTAATCAAAATTACAAAACCTACAATAGTCATAAATTCGTGAGATTTTTTATCGGAATTATTTAATTTCATCAGTTTTATGACTTTTTCATTCAGATGATATGCAATTTATGCATAGTTTCCAAGCGTGTAACAAAATATTGAAAACAATAAATTTTTGAAAAAAATTAATTATAATTTATAAAGTCTAACAAAATGTTTAATGTCTGACGAAAAATCCCTAATTTTTAGGGCTTGCTCACACCTGCTCTTAAAATGATAAAACTAACTGCGAAATGAAACCAAAACGAAAGGGGACAAGGTCAACAAATCAAATTCGAGTTAAAAACCCATCCAAGGTTATCATTCGACATCCCGAGGTCGCATTAATCTTTCTCGAGGGTTATTTGTGCGAAACGAATCGACAATAAATGGCGTCAAATAAAATCCAATAATTTTATAACACGTTAAACAACAATAACGCCACATTTAACATACGTGCGTTATAAGGGTAAGGGCCTTGAAGACCTTCACATAGTCTGCACTCTGCAGTATGTCTCTCTGCACTGCGTACATCCAGAACCTGGCTATAGCTCGAGAATAAAGAAAATGAAACGAAAACGCAATACATTAGGTTACGAGAGATTGGTAGGGTAGCGAATTAAAACAAATGAACTGGAAAAATACCATATAACGTGAAAAATAGCGAATATAAATCTGGTAAATTTTTAGCCCCGTTTAACGCATCGTCGTACCGTACACGATACCCAACCCTCATCTATAGCATCAGCTGTAAGCTGCGAGCATCGCGTTATAATAAAATAACCGTCGACAAATATACCTCTAATTATCCGAAAACGCGTTCTTTTCGTGCCACCGTAAGGTATACGTACGTTAATTACAATAGATCGAGGATTTTCGCAGCAACGTTAAGCACTCTGGCAACAACTCTCGAGCATACACCGTTTAGCAAGAGGTACGGTAGGTATACCGGTGTGGCATAACGTAGACATTGCAGGCAGGCACCGAGACGAGGGAGACGAGCAGGGCGAGAAAATATAACGCTCGCGAAGAAGTGCACACGTACTACAGATACATATTTCATCCACTTAAGCGCAACAATAAACAATTCGAAGGAGCTTTTCTCTATATAAAATACAAGCCGACAATGTTTCGCCTAAGAAAACACTTATTCGCTACTCTTTACCACTTTTCGGGGCTCTCGGACGACGCGATGCGACGAAGCCGGATTGAAAGAAGGGGACCAGGGGAGTACGGGATGCTCCCTCTTATTACAATGCGCTTTAAGATTTTCATTTTGAAATATGAAACGCACGTTAATATAAAATGGTTCATTGTGGTTTGAAATATTAATCAAAGTAATTATAAACGGGATTAGGTTACTGTAAAAGCCGCCGGATTACTCTGTATACCGCACGTTTGCTATTCATCGTTATACAGAGGCGCAGGGTATGCTGCGCTGGCTGCGGTAGTTCTTCTCAACTTGGGAATTCTGTACGCGATGCGGTTAACGCCAAATATCGCCTTCGAATTCCCCTTTTTGTACCGAATTAACTCCGGAGACGAGATCGTATGCCAAAAACTCGAGCTAATGTGTGATGCAGATTTTGCCATCACTTGTTGTGTACTCAGCCTGTTCAAGGTGGCAAATGTGGAAGAATTTTTCTGAAGATGTGCCCCATCTAGTTACTTGTTGACTAGAAATCACTCTATTTACATGTTTTAGTCTTAATTGGTCAAAGAAACCATGCAAAGTTTGTATCTGCACTTGTCGTACACACAGACACCTTTTTAGGGGGTAGGTATATTTTATGTGCTGTAGGAACGAGTATCGCTAAAACGTTTCCAAAACTTACCATTAAATCCGTCCAATTTGGCGTATTCTAAATCATTCTCTGGTTGTATAAACGAAATCCATTCGAGTGTGTGGAATATTTATACGCCTTTACCTATACGATACAATACCTACCACCTAACGCACGGTAAGCTGTTCGCTATATTTATACACGTTTCGTATTACAAACGCTCGAAAATACCTACCATTCTGGTATGAAAATGCTTTACTACTACATCTATTCTACATATCTATATATACGAGCCGGGGTGTCATATCGAACACGTATCACTTCGTTACCTTGTGGATTAGTAACACGAAATGGTAATCTTCGTATCAAATATAGTCCGCTAATTTCAACCTTGTCAAATTCCAGCGAAAACACTTTCATTATCGCGTGAAAGGTGGAAAATCGATGATTACGAGGCGATGCGAATGATGGTTTCCCCGAATGTAAAATTTTTAATGTGTAATGAGTGATATCTGAGCTACTGCCGTGCCTGTGATTTTTGAAATGGTTATTTTTTTGAACAATAACGACGCTGGTGGTTCATTGTGCCTGCGGTTAGCGGACCATTAAGAACGAGGGCGTGTTTGGAAATTTGCTAAATTATAAGGTGAATGTGTATGGTTACGAAACAATCGGGCTGAAGATTTTTTTCAGACATTTTAATTTGTTTTGGTGAGGTTTAAATTCGTCTGAGGGTTTTGAGACGGTCGAATCGGTAATTATAACTGTGTGGTTAATGATTCATGTCGATATTTGTCGCATGAATGGACAATGAATTGGATATTGGATTTTTTTGAGCTTTTGTCAGACGTGTGTCATAATTTGAAAAATTATTTTGCAATTACCTACGTGTCGATGGAAAAATGAAGTAGACGTTTTTAAAAAAAAATAAAAGTAGGTACCCAACACGTATGTACGAAACGTCGCATGTGGATCCTCTCAAGTCTTTTTGAATCTAATTAGATCTCCGCAATAGTTAGACGAGACTAATTAAATCAAATTTTATCCTAATACATCTAAGTAAATCCAAATGAATTTCAACTGAGCGATATAGATAGGGACTAAAGAAGTTGGTAATTTATGAGCAGACTAGAGTAATTCAACTCGACCTGATCTTGAAATCGTCTCAGGTGGTCAAAGCTGTTTTTAAAAGGAGATGAGGAGAAGTATAATTATCTCCAAGTCAAAAAAAGGACATTTTAATGGAAAATACCTATGTTACAGTCATTATACTTGTAGTTCAATAAATTGGAAAAAATTGCACTTGAAAATTTTTAAAGGAGAATATTTTAGCTTTTGCGACTGGTAAACCTGGCAAACATACATATTTGTACTCAGAAAGGTCTGTTCACTTGTTGATAGGAAGTACTTGACTTATGAAGCACATCATATGTTAAGCCTATTTTAATTGGTATGAATTTCTTGAAAAAAAACTTTTTTCAAAAAAAAAAAAATTTGAGTAAAGTATCCATATTAGGGCCATTTTAATCGAAAAATTTCCATTTTTTTCTGTCGCAATTTTGTACGTAACATAGATAATTCTTAAGTTCAGTGAGCAAGAGGTACCACAGAGTCAAAAGGGTAAAATTTTTTCAAGCCATAGGCGTTTTCAGTTCAATTTTTAAAAATTGTAGAGAACTATCACCTCGTTGGATAAATTTAGCATGATCCAGAGGATCGATCAATTGAATAGTTTGGTGATTGAAATAATTTGATTGTTAAATGGTTAGACCTCGTTGTCAATTGAACGATTGACACAATTGATTCTGGAATTTTATATCAATTTTGAAAATTTTGAAGACCAACTTGAAATTCAAATTTCTTGGTTAAAATTTCAAAATTTCGATATTAGCTTCAGGCTGTTTACTTCTTACGAGTATAATATCATTGAAGATGAATTCACACGTGGGTTAAACTGAAAAACTTGGACTCGCGTTATCATTTTCTGAATTTTGAGTATTTTGGAGCACGAAAAAAACAATGCTTTTTAATTTTAAAGGTTTATTCTTACTTTTGATTTAATAATATGAACCATTGTATGAGCGGATGTGGATATATTTTATTTTTTCTTTAGAATTGGTATCTTTAATTTCCATATTTTTACATTTCCATTTTAAACTGCTTTCTTCTTTCCCTTTTGTTAAAAATAAATCAAAAAGAATATTACGAGAAAACATATTCCACAGCAAGTTACGATTGTAAACGACACAGATTCTCTTCTCCTTCCTCTTATCTTCCATGCAATTTTTACAAGTAGGTATTACGCTCTTGCTATACCTAGTACCTAGCTACCTACACTTCCTCATGCATACGATTCCATTAATTTGTATTACGACACGACGATTTAAACAACACCAGCATGTAACACGTACAACACTAGGTATATTTTGTCGTTATAGTCGAATACTCAGATAAAGCAATGTCAATCAGTTACAACATTCCAATTATTCACATCAAGATAGCTATAATTTCACACAAATGTGGCATAATAGAAAACATTATCGAACAGCTTTTAGTCTGTATATACGTCACGATCATAATTTTACATACCTACAAATACTTATTCAACATGGTTACCCACACAATGAACTTTCGAGTGTAATATTTCCTCATTATAATGTTTCATCCATTACACGATTGTCAACAAGCATCGATTAAAATTCTCATTCTCGTGTTCCTGTGAAATTTTCTTAAAAAAGCTTTTTTCCCAAAAACCCTCAAAACGTTTAGCCGAAAATAAAACGGTCTGCGGATTAATTCTGGGATAATTTCCGGCACGTGTAACCAACCAGATAGGTGCTCTTTCAGCTAAACCAGTAGATGGGTTTTCTCATCATTAAATGAGATACACCAAAGACTACAGCGTTATAAAATTAAACGATGTTAACGTTTCGGAACTCCACATCGTGTGTTTGTAGCGTTAGGCCGTTCAAAAAGTATTTAAAGGGATTCAGCAAACCAATCAAGCGAATACTGGTAAAAGAGAAAAATTTAAATTAACCCAGGCTTATTTGAAAAGGCAAGAAGGTCGAAACTCGCGTATCCCGTAGTAATAATATATTCGAACCCTTTCTTTTAAATAATTATTAACGAGTTCTTGACAGCGATTCATAACCCTAACTTAACGCTTCGCTAATCAAAGCTTGAAAATCGCTATTTTCGTTATAATCGAAATCGATTTAGCTTCGTCAATGTTGCATATTATGTACTTTCATCGCGTGCAAATCGCGAAAAATTATACAAATATGCGGTCTGGGTTTCCATAAGCAAAGGATATGTACCTACGTCTACGTATATGTAGAAAAATGAAGGAAAAAAATACTAACACAAGGAAACCTATATCTAAACTCGTTTTTATTAACCAAATAAAACGATAAAGATAATTAATATTTTTTTTATGGCGAAATTTTTCAACTACATCTGACTGGATGGTGGAAAAAAAAGGACTGGATGAAAAAAAAAAAAATTCAACGCAACAACAAAAATAAGGCCACTTTCTTTTTCATCGTGCAACGGCTCGTTGAATATTTATGAACTATATCCCTTTTTATTATGTTACGTCGAGTTAATTTGGAAATTGACTCCGCTGGTATTGTATCAGCCCTTTCTAAAATCCAATTTATTTTTTAAGTAATAATTTTACCTGCAAAATTTTAAATTATAATATTGTTTTCATTATGATAACCCTATATCTCATTACATTTTCTTTCCGAGTATTTCCATTTTCTTTCTTCATTAAATGAGCGAGAATTTATGCTATATAATATTAAAATTTAAAAACTTGAAAGTTTTTTTTTCGCTTTTCCACTTTTCGCTGTGTAGACTACCGACGCGTCTCTTATTCGCATCGGCCGCGTATAATTTAACGTGAAATTTTCCTTATAATTGAAACTCCACAATCGGGAAGATCCATTATCGTGAAATGCGATAGGGCCGTTGAACTTGTTATATTTAGGTTTATTTTGAAAATAATAAGGAGTGTACTGTTTTTTTTTACTACTCGTCGAAATTTTTATTTTGATAAAAATCAATGTGATTAGGTGAAAATTCAAAAATTTTTAGATAGAAAGAAGTGCAATTTTACAAAATTTTCGAATATTCTTTTATCTGAACATTTGATTTGAGCTGTACTCTAGAATAAATCCACCAGGTTCTTTTTACGATTTTCTCGAGGGGGCGTACATATTTTAGCATAAGATATTCTTTTGTAATGACCAAACCTGCGAAAAAGGTAATGTCCGTTACAAAGTTACATTATACGTTGACTTTTAGACAACTTGTTAGACTTTTTTGGATTTGGAAACTAGTTCAGAATTTAAATGACTTTTTGGACCTGAAAAATTTCAAGAAAAGTTGAAATCAGAATTTTGTCAGACACCTTTTTACTTAACGCCAACTTTCAGACATTTTATGAAACTTTTTTGAACTTGCTGACTTTTAGACATTTTCTCAGACTTTTTTCAATTTTTGAAAAAAAAATACAAATAATTCGTTAGTTTAATTTTTATTGAAAAATATCGTGGTAATTTTGAAATATTTATTTATCATTCATTGAAAAGTTGGAGTCATGAATCAATAATCATCTTTATTTTTATCGTCTCCAAAAAATCTGGTGTTGATATTTTGGAAAAAACAAATTACTATTTACGTATTTCTGAAAATGAATCGTGAGATTTTTGGACTTGAAAATTTTTAGACATTTGACTTTTGAGATTCTAACTTGTTGACTTGTAAAATCTCAAAAGTCGGATGTCTAAAAATTCTCGAAAGTCAGTTGTCTAAAAATTTTCCAGTCCAAAGACTTTTGAGATTCTGACTTGTTGACTTGTAAAATCTCAAAAGTCAGATGTCTAAAACTTCTCGAAAGTCAGTTGTCTAAACATTTTCTAGTCCAAAGAGTCATCTGTCAGCGTGATATAAAAAAGCAATACACAAATTTTTTTATACTTATGCCACCTCCAAAAAACATAATGCATGTTGATATCGTAGATATCGCTATAAAATCACGAATTAATTGACGAAAAAAGTAAAAATTTCCGAGATGTTCATAAAAATACGATAAAAAAGGTCAAAAAATGATGAGAGTTGTCGAAAAGGTTGCTCAAATTGTCAAAATTTTTACAAAAATGGCTATACACAATTAAAAACTGCCAAAAAAAAATCATCAAATCAGGTTGCATTATTCCCAAATTTTGATAAAAATCAGTAAAAATAACGCAAAAATAGTAACAAAAAATGTTGAAAAAATATTATGAAAATTTGAGCAGTTTTTACGAGATTTTTGTCATTGGGGTCCAGGAAACTGGTCCTTCCTGTCGAGGCCCGAAAGGCTGGATTATTTTGTTACTGGTTTAATCATACTTTAAACGATCATGCAAATTTTAACAATTTTTACAGCGACCACTTTTACAATCTGGCATTTTCCTATGTCCAAAAAGTCATCTGTTCACCTTAAAAAATTTTCAAACTCAAAAGTCATCCAAGGTAACAAAATTTTGTGACGCGAAATTTTCCTAACCCCCAGTCATGAGACCTAATCTATTAGTATGTCAAAATTTACTTTTTACTATCCATACCTTTTTTATTTCTAAAATTTAAGTACTTATGTGAAAATTTTCACATATTGCACTACGTGCATGTTTTTGTTTCTGCCAGTAGATAGATACTCGCTATTGATTTTTTTTTTCAAATAAAAGTGATTTTAATTACGAATTTTTACCTAAATTTTCAATAGCTCCTTCAATTTACGAAATAGGCCATCCATTATAATAAACATCTTTGTTCTCTTCCTCCAGTAATACCTATAGTTGAAATTTTGCACACGTTTGCTGGAACACCCTGTATATAGGTACAACTTGCGCTACTACGTACGCTACGATACGTATACGAAACCTAATACTACTCGTAATTTGTTCGAGCTCTCGCTATAAACTGTCGATTAACTTCTACACTCTATTGTCTGGGTGCCAACGTTAAATATCCAACTAAAATTCTCAGCGTCTTGCGAAAAAACGCAGCGCAGCGCAGCGTACATTTTTACTCTTTATACTTACAACAGCCGTTATTCTTTCGTTTTCATTGTAAACTTCGCTACTATGAAAATATACCGGAATTCTTTTACCAAACTTATAGCGGATAAAATTACTTTTCACTTTTGCTCGGCTTCTTCTTTTCTTATTTCTAGCGGCAACCAGCCCGCCTTCGCCGTAAATATTTAACGGTCAAATTGCTTTTCTATGAATTTTTATACGTGATGCAATGCCGCAAATTTTCAGGCCATGGTATACGCAAATTGAGACAGATTCGTTGCCGCCTCGATTTCAAAATACGTATATTATAAACTTTGGTAATTCGTTATTTTGTTTCTTTTTTCCCCACGTTTTTTATTGTTTTGTTTTGTTTTGCATCGGGAATGATACGATGAATGCAAAACAATTTCTTATTTCCTTCCTTCCTTTCTTTTTTATTGGTCGTATGATTTCTGCGGTAGAGAAATGGGAGAAGGGATTTAAAATTTTCTGTGCAAATTAACGGAGGAAAAATTTTATCCTGAAAGGATTGAATAAAACAAAAAAATTATACGATTGTATTCGGAAGAAAATTCATTGAAAATATATTATATTTTTTTGCTTTTCTACCGTTTGATGACATCTTTTTTGAAATTTTAAAGCATGATTTGATGACTGATTGAAATGTAGGTATGGTAGAAATATAACCAGAAGATACAATTTTATAGACTTATTATTTCAATGACTTTTTGGATTTTGAAAATTTCAGAGATTTTCAATCTTTTACAGATTCTGACTTTTAGTCATAGGATGGAAATTTCATTCCACTCTCCTTCCTTATCAATATTTCACATAATATATAACATTTCACTTGAATTTTTTAAAATTGCAATGATTTTTTTTTAAATCGATCAAAACTAATCCTTAGTTTATTCCATTTTTTGTTTCAGGTGAGTTTTTAATTTTCATCTTGAGAATAAAATAGAGGAACGAGAAAAATGCAGACGAGTTGGTGAGTTTTTTTAATGATTTCAATACCTGCGAAAAAAAGAAAACAAAACCGATATTCGAATCTGGAAAATCCTCTGTTTTAAATTTTTATCACCTTCTTTTTAAAGAAATGACTAGATAAAATTTACAAACGCAATTTTGTTCATTATCAAATTTTTCAATACTTCATTCAAACAATTTTTCCAAAATTTCAAATTTGGTTCAAACACAATTTTATTGGAAACCGATTTCAAATTTTCTTCAAAATTCTGTTCAATCACGAATTTAGATTTTACGTCATAATTCTGTTTGAACATATTTTTTTTTTTTCAGATTGTTCAAACTTTTTTTTTAATTTTGTTCGAAATATACTTCTTCAAAAAATTTGTTTCTGAGGTAATTTTTACTTAATTTTTGTTGCAATTGCTTTGAAATTCTGTTCAAATACAAAATTTTTAAACACAATTAATTTCCTTTAAATTTTGTCCAAAAATTTTCATTCAAACGCAACTTTCTAAAATTTTCTTCATAATTCGGCTTAGACACAATTTTAGTGATCGAAAATACTCATTTATTTCATTTTTCGTTTTTTTTGGTATTCTTTTGTTGTTACCAAATTGTAATTTTTTTCTTTAAATTTTTAGAAATACATACCAGTACCTACCTACCTACCTACCTACGTACTTACTCAGTTCTGAAATCACTGGTAAAAGATGTTTTTCTTTGTTAAATTTCCTAAAGTCGAATTTTTTGAAAAAAAGTGAAAAAAATTGTGAAAAAAATAGGTATCGAAAAATAAATGTGTTAAAAAAAATCTTTCAAAAAATCACATTTAAAAAAAAATAGTTTTTGACAAAAATCACTCAAAAATGTAAAGAGGCATTTTACAAACCTCTTGTAAAAACATATTGTCTGCTTTCGATTTATAAAATTGTCACAAAATATTTATTCGAAATTTTTTCAAAAAACATTTAATTTTTACAAAAAGTAAGGTATGCCATTTTTTCGTTCGATGTAGTTATTATCATTAAAATTAGAACCAAATCATTTCCAAGCTCTGCAAAGGGCCTTCCCTGATAAAATGGTGAAATGGGCCCTTGACCCATATTTCCTCAAAAGTGGTCCTAAATGTTACCCCGATGTAAAAACTCACCACCGAAATTTTTGACCCCCAACCCCACCTATTCCCAATTTGGGCACCATTTGGGTACACTCGAAGAAATTTTGTCTAAAAAATCGAATAAAATTTTCTCCATTTTTTTGCAACTCGAAAATTTTTAAAAAATTGGGAGAGAGTTGATATGGCTGATTTTTTTTCAAAATTTTGTAATACCCTTAGGTATAATATTTTCTTTTTCGGAGTCCCAAAACGATGGGAACATTCTTTAAAAAATTCAAAACTGAAAAAAATACTAATTTTATACTTCGAAGGGGAAAAAATTTTGAATTTTTTTCGGAACCCAATCCTCTAGTTTGATGTTACTCCACGAGAGAATGATGCAGAAAATGTTTTCCTCGATCGATTCATATTAAACCGCCCCTCAATGACCATTTTGAAAATTGAACACAACGAGCTCGAGCTCAGGATTATTCCACTACGGTGCGTGGCAAATCTCGAGCTCGGGCTTTAGTTATGTTCAATTTTCAAAACAGTCATTGAGTGGCGGGTTAATATGAATCGATCGGGTTAAAATTTTTCTGCATCATTCTCTCATGGAGTAACATCAAACTAGGGCATTGGGTCCTGAAAAAAATTCAAAATTTTTTCCACTTCAAATATAAAATGAGTACGGTAAGTAGTTTTTTTAGTTCAGAATTTTTTAAAGAATGTTCCCATCGTTTTTGGGGCTTGAATCAAATATAGGTTGTTATACCTGAGGGTATTACGAAATTTTGAAAAAAATTCAGCCATATCACCCCTCCCCTCCTCAATTTTTTAGCAATGTTTTAAATATTTCAAAGCGCAAAAATTGAAAAAATTTGATTTCATTTTTTGAAAAATTTCTTCAAGTGTACCTACATAGTGCCCACAATCTGTGAAAATTTCAAAATTTTTAATTCACCCCTTCCGAAGATATCGCGTATTGAAGTCTCGATATTTAGGGGGTGATTATTTTGGGATGATTTCGGGGGGAGGTCAAAAATTTCGGTGGTGAGTTTTTACATGGGGGGTAACATTTAGTACCACTGTTGAGAAAATTTGGGCCAAGGGCCAATTTCACCATTGTATCAGGAAAGGTCTTTTCAATTTTTCTAACTTATTAAAATTAGAACATTTTAGGAACATTCAATCGTACCCAATTTGATTTTTTTGCTCAAAAATGATTTTTATAACGATTTTTTCCACCATGTTTTGCGATGGCTCCTTCAAGACTATCGATAAATTTTCTACTTTTCTGTGTCTCTAGTAGTACTACGTACTTAGACCTATAGTTGAAGAAATTTTCCACTCGTTTTCTGGAACACCCTGTACCTATAGCTAGCAACGTCTACGCTTCTGCGAACTTCACCCATCTTCGTCGCGAATTTCGCGGTAAACGTCGAGAAAAAATATTATATTTAGTTGAACGAATCTCCCGGTGTAAATTTTTCATCTCGCTTTGTATAAGATAAACAGGGTGTTTTCGTATTATACGATCGAATACTCTAGCTCGATTATGAATAATAATTGTTTTGGAAATAACGTAGGTAGCTGTAGGCAACAATATTTGCTGGATACCTTTAAAACTATGACGTAATCGGGATGTTTTTTCGACATCTAATTCCTCGTCTGTGTCGAATATAAAGCGTCGAAATGTTTATTTGTTACGTATACCTAAAAATTTCGCAGCAAAACCGAGATCGACAACGACAGGAGGGTCGAGGGTTGCTAATAAGCGACGAAATGGGCCACAAATTTTTAACGAACGTTTATGTATAAATCCCCGGGTTGAATATTTAGCCTTTTATACATATAAACCCCTATATACTCGTACCTATGGAATTTCCATGCACAGAGGTGTTTGCCGAATGAGTGTATAATGGAGAAACTTATTTGCGCCGGTGTTGAAATATCTTTGGCGTTAGGCGAACGTTCGCAGGCTCAACATTTCCATACGTAAATACAATATTCAAATTCACGCCCTGCCTTTCCCCATCTTAACGCTATGTACATATAGTTGGGAAAGTGTCGAATGTATTAGCATGTTTTAAATTCGCCGAGTTGGAGTTTTTCCCCCATTTTTGTGCCGTCGCTCGTTGCCTTGTTATGCCAAGCGTTGTTATAGTACCTATACCAAGTATGGCAATAAAAAAAAGCACTAATAGGCGTAGGTACAACTTATTATGCACATTTGATGATAATAAATCGCTAACCATCTTTTTTACCTCGCTCTTTCTCCATGTGCTTACAACTCGCTTGAAAAAATGGCTTTTTACTCGCGTATAGTTCATTATCGTTATATACGTTTGATGCGATTTGCCGAGCTGAAATATTTTTCAAATTGAGTCGAATTTAGTTTAGGTGTAGGTAGGTATATTTCAACGTCTACTTAATCCACGTGCACGTATAGCATGTTAATCTAACGTATAATAAAAATGTTGATTAATACTCGGATAAAGCGAGAACGATAAAGAAAGCTGAGGAGTGAAGAACAGAGATAGACTGTACGTACCTGCGAATAAAGAAAATAGGCTAATTTATTCGTTTTACATTTATTTAAAATATTCTCGTACGTATAGTCTACTTATTGCTATAGCAGTCCGCCGATGATGATGGCTAATGCAAATACAAAATATGGCGCTTTAATGGATTCCACAAAGGAGGATTTCTGCTCGTTTTTTTTTTTTATTTTTTGCCTACCTTCTTCTTACACTTCGCAGTGGAGTTTCTTCGATCAAATTTCGTGAGGTGTTAACGAAATGTAAATTTTACTTTTTCGCCGACATTGTCAGTTTTTCAATGAAAACGGTGCGCAAAAATGTCAGATAATAAGAGAAAAGCTCGAAGAAGACGTTAGATTTGATGAAATAATAAGCGATAGCTTTTCTATGGAAGCGTGATGAGAATTTTTTAAACGAATTTTCACGCGCCGGAATAAATCTTTTATCAAATTTGATATTTATGAGAGAAAAAGAGAGAGAGAGAGAATTAAATCCAGTTTGGCGGG
This sequence comes from Pseudococcus longispinus, assembly GCA_900064475.1. NCBI lineage: Eukaryota > Metazoa > Arthropoda > Insecta > Hemiptera > Pseudococcidae > Pseudococcus > Pseudococcus longispinus. The sequence goes on from FIZU01030860.1 coordinate 36,903, forward strand.
CGTTGTAGTCGGTAATGATTTTTTTTCGTCGACGGCGAGCCCGCGAAAACTCTGGCCGGATTTGTAAACACGAATGAGGAAATTAGCCGAATTTTCCATTGTGTTTGAAATATAAATACAAAGCGAAGTAACGAAGAATCGAGTTTATTATTGTTGTTTTGTTTGAGGGTATTTTTGATCGAGGTGTGAATATAATTTGGATCTGAGGTTGTTTGGGTGATGTGATGATAAAGTTGAAGGAACTAGGCAATTACGTATGTGTAGTTTATTTTTGTTTGCAAAAATTAGCAGAAATTAATGTCAAAAGGTACTTGAAGCTTATTTTTTCATATGTAGAATATTCGATCGATATCTGACCTCAGTGCCCTCTTATTAATGTGGATTATCGCAGATATATACCAATAATGTGAATTGTGCCCAATGCACTTCATGAATGAAGCAGGTTTTAAAAATTTCTTTGATTTTGATTATTTGTCGATAGTGGCATCGCCTGTTTCCTTTGTTTACCTGGGCCCGAGAAATTGAACGTGGGCCAAGAATTTTAATAAAATTAAAATTTGTCTTTCCTTCCTATTTTTCATGCTTTTTACCAATACTTCCTCTCCCAATTCAATATTGGGTGTACCTTCCAAGTTCCAGGTAATATTTGTCATTTTAATGAATAAAAAATTCAGTGAATACTACCGAAAAACAATCTTTAAAAATTGATAAGCTTTTATATCTGAATCTTTTCAAATATTTGTCAAAATTTTGTGCTTCTTTGACAAATTTTGCAAATTTTTCGTTATTCTGGGCCCATTTTCCATGCAATTGCAAAATTTACGTGGTTGGTTTTGATTTCAAAATTTTTGTATGACTGTTCGTTGCGCGATTCTGAATTTTCCTGACTTATTTTTAACCGAATTTTCAGAAAAATTCGGTATTATTACATGTACACTGGGTTCAAATAGCGGATGGGCCCACATGTGGACGCGAGATGGCTTCACCTAGTGACCCACCCCCTGATGACGCTGCTATTTGTTAATAGGTTGTGTACGCTGAGTTGAAACCCTCCCATACGAATTTTCAACTCTTTCGGATCCCTAAGAAAGGAATTATGATTCCTTAAAATAGTATTATTTTTTGTTAAATTGCATTTTTTTTTTTTTTTGAATTTTTGAACCCCAGACCACTTTCTTTCAAGTCGAAAATGCCTGATAATCCTTGAGGTGAATGAAATTTAAAATTCCATACAGAAAATAAAATCATATCAAAATTACCTACCAATCCTCTTGTAATCTTTTCATTTTATTTGATAAAAGTATGAAAAATTTTAATTTTGGATCATTACAAACCCAAAATTTCAACTTCTTTTTTTTCTTAAATTACAATTATAAAAAAGTCGGAAAAGAAGAAATTAAATTTTTTTCATCAAATCTCTCTCTTTTTCAATGGTGAATAGTTATTTGCAATTTTTCCCCAATTTGCAACAAATCACAAACAGTGAAATGAAAAAAGGTAATTTTGTTTTGACTCTATTTCCTGTGTGAAATTTTAATTTTCTTAGATGAAAATGAGCTCGTGCACTTAAAAATAAATTCCATTGGTATAGTGAAATTATCGAAGTGCATTATCAAAGTGCATTATCAAATTTTCGATTTCAAGCAAAGTCTTTTTTTAGATTTATCAAATAAATAGACACAGAGGATTTCAAATCGCTCCTCGTTATGATTTTTTCAAGATTTGGACCCGTATTGTGGCTTCTACATAGGAAGTTTTGAGAAGTTGGCTTGAAAAAACGAGGTTATATTAGGGTGGAGTGAAAAAAAAACTTTCTCGGATTTTGACCAAAACCAAAGGGATGGTTCATTTTGAGTTGCAACATAGAAAATTTTAGACTCTTACCTCAAATGAGGAAGGAGATGGGAGGGATTGCTCAGTGGGCTCACTTTTTAAAAAAATCGCGGTTTTTTGCCACTTTGAACCTAAAAAGCATTACCTATTTCAATTGAAAAATTAATAGTAGATTACGTAACAGGCGCGGAAAGTATGCGATTACCGAGAGCGAAGTTTG
>FIZU01030868.1:0-11030 GCA_900064475.1 Pseudococcus longispinus
GCTTGTTTGCAAGTTTCATCTTCGAGTGACGTCCAATCAACCAATACATTTGGCGTATCTTCAGGTTGATTTGTACTTTTTTCTGGTCGATGTGGTGCCTCCAGGTGAGTCCTGAATCTAGGTGCATGCCTAGATACTTCGCGGAGCTTGCCGCTGGAATTTTGTTACCTTGTATGTAGAGTGAGTGCTGCGGGTCACATTTTCTTTTGGCAAAGGTGACGTGAGCGGATTTTTGCTCATTGAGCTTGATTTTCCACCTGTCTGCCCATCTAACAATCCTTTCTATTTGAAAAAATTTCGAATATTTTTTTGGCAAACTTATCTACCTTCAGTTCCTTTAATTTTGATGATGATCCCACAAATGCACACGATTCCATCACCGCACCCATCTACATACCGATGCGAACCAATACACCCTATACATAGACACCCTCAAAAACCCAACATACTCTTTCCAATACTGCCTAATTACCTTACATACTCGTCGGTTAAATAGCAAATTATCCGCTCGAATTTACTTTTGATCACCCTTACGAGCGCGTTCGTAATTAACCGTTATGTCACATTCGGTATAGAAAAGTAAACAAAAGCCTGATCGTGCCAACGTATATTTTCGAACTTGACTTCGCAACATTTGCTTTGCCATTTGGTTGCATCGCATCCCAACGTTCTATCATCAGGGTATAAAAGGTTTCTTGATTAATTACACGCCACACGAGGTAAACTAATTAGACGTTCTGCTTTGCCTCGCACACATCTTATTCGCGACGACATCTTTATCCAAAAATAACCGCCCTGCACGTCCGGTCCATAAGGCATACCCCGATATTCCAGCCAGCGTAAGTAAAGTAGCGGAATCGTCGTCATCGTAGCACGAGCTAGGTGTATGATCAGCCGGAGACGACGATATAAAAGTGAAAATTTCATCGTAAAAAGATTCCAGCCGCGATTTATGTGTTCGTCTGGATGATACCTCGAAGCACTGGGTTCGTTGTGTAAAAATTTACAGTCTTGTTGGGAGTTTGCGGCGTTTTTAGACTCGACATGACATGGTGAGGCGTAGACGTCCGAATCATATATTATGATCAACTTTTCAGCCCCGAAACAAAGAAGAAGTGAATCGAAACAAGAAAAAAGTAAAACAGCAAAAACGAATAAAAGAAATAAACTTTAAATCACTGTAAACATTAAGTACGCAGCTAGGTTTTCTGTTTATGTGTGCATGCAGCTTCCGGTAACGCCCGTATATCGGTTAACAGCAGCCCGAGCCCGGCGCGTACAGCCGAAGAAGTTCCAGTCTCGAACCACAGGGGGTAACCTAAAAGACGTGACTATAATAGCGACTATGTAATAATTTGATAGGAACAACGTGCTGCGTGTTGAAACATATAAACCAATCTTGCAATAGTGATTTACGATCTTTTCGTATCGGTCGGCGATTTTTATTACCGTTTCGCGCAGTTTATTCTAATTAAAATGAAAGGCCGAACAAAAAAATGAACTCGAAAGGTACCTAGACTCTTTTTTCCTCTCCAGTCCGTGCGCCATTCTCAGCTCCAAAATCGTCCGCCAAGCGCCGAAATCTGATCGCCGCGTGATACGCGGATACGAGACGCGGCGGCGAATATATCTGAAGACTCCTGGGATGACAACCGAACTGACTGCCGATTGATTTGTGTGGTTCGGGCACTGTACCATAACTTACGTCTTTGTGTACCCGGCGCTGCTTCTTGACGATTAATTCAGATTGATTATTAGATAAAAGGGAGTACCCGGGTTCCACTAAGAAATTAATGTTTCATCCCGCTGCGGGCGCTTCAGAGTCACAAGGTAGACCGAGACCCTCTACCCGTGTGTCGATTGATTTGCGAGCTCGCCTGACCACAAAATCGTTTACAAGGTGTAAGGGTGGTAGGTGAGGGATCAGCGTTGAATTAGGGTCTACTGTTTTGATGGTGATTTTTCAAACCTGTGTTGGAATCGAAGCTTAATCGCATTTGGCGAAAAATTTGTGCACTTTTTATTATAAGGTCGATTTTCTTTTTTTTTTTTAAATTAGCTCCTGAAAATTGGTTCTGGCCTCAGAAATTAATTGCTGAGCTACCAACCAAAAATTTAAAAAATCCTTTAAACAATAAAAACGTTGTTCGAAAAAAATCCTTAATTTTTTTATCTTGTGGGTGCCATTTGCAGTTTCATAACAAAACCTTTTCAATTAGTTTTACCAAAATCCATATTTGAAAGTTTTTTTTCTTCATTTTCAATCCCTCTGTCTCTTCAATTTGAAATATCCCAGTAAATTTTCACGAGAAATTTTCAGTTCATTTTAACTCGCTTGCTTCGGATTTCCGAACTAAACAATGACACCAGTATTTTCCAACCCCGTGTCTCAGGTTCTTCGCCATAACACGTGTTTTTTCCTCATTCTTCCAAACACGCTGCAAAGATTAACGAAAATGAAACCTATCAACCGGTTAAATTAAACTTACGACATGACGGTTCCAATAAAGCGTATCTGTAAACTTTTCGCCGGATGGAATTTTCATTTAGAAAATTCATTGTGCGACGAAATACGACGACAACGCTGAGTTTTGACGTGCGGTAAGGTCTCATCCCATCGCGTCGTCTTTGTTTTTGAGAGACTTTAACCGTTTCGTGAGGTAATTTCCAAAGTACGTATCGGGCTGCGCTTTAGCTATATAACGACGCCGGTGATGGCGGATTCTTTGTAATTGACAACATCCGAATAAGAGAAGACGGTCGCTGATCTGTCAAAAAGTTGCCTTCGTTGGACGAATTATTAATCGCGTTACAAAGTCGACATCGTTTTTACATTACCTACGATCTCGTGCTCTATATCCCGTGTGTAATGCTACCTTATATCTATACCTATACAGAGCAGATGCGAAGGATGTAGTTTTTGGCTATTTCACGTCCGACATACCTGAAAACTGAAAACCGGAGGTAAAGACACGTGTAACCCAGCATCTGTGTAGACGAAAATTCGCGCGCTGACATGGTGCCGTTGCCTCTGCCTGTACTACTATGTGTCGTGAATTTATCACATAAACCGTTTCGAATTTCATTCGTTGTACACGGCCATTACTGTAGGAGTTTTTATATTTATTGACGAGGGCGGCAAATGACCACACACATGAAGCTACTCGTATTCGTATGTATGGTAGTTCGTCGCCAGTCCGCTAGCAAATTAATGGTAGAAAAACTGTTGCGTTTTTGTACCCTCCTGCCTCGTACAGCCTTCTACTGCACCTTTCCTATAGCGTGTCTTTTTCCCAGGTGAGCTATTTGGCGTTGGAAATTGATGGTGGATGTGCATGATTTTGTGATACCGATGCCAATTAAAGGTCTCGAATGGCATTTCATTTCGCAAAATTGAAAATATACGGCGGTTTGAAAGTGCAACCCTTATCGACGCCAATGAAACCGAATGTAATTGCACGTTCTTGAATGTTTAATCGAAAATGAAATATTGGGAATGGGAAAATTGATTAAAAAATTGTCGGATTGAAAATTCTATTGTATTTGGTTTCCCCCTGCGGTTCTTTCAGTTTTCTCAGGAGGTGTTGGTGTTTGGAGAGAGTTGTGAATGGACAAAATTTGAACATAACAGAGTGTCACTAAGAAAAAATCAAAATTTTATCCAATCAATCTGAGATTTTAACAAAGATTGAAATCCCTGGAAGTTTCATATCCATGCTGATTGATTTTGTTTGAATTCTTATGTTTCTATGATTTTTTTTTTGAAAGGACGTGACTTTCTTCAAATTTCAAGGTAGTCAGCATGTCCATTCAACATTTTTTCATAGTGGTACCCCATTATATCCAAATCTTTCTCTGGAAAAACAAATATTTTTAGATTTTTGACGCGACAAGCACCATGACACCCTGCACAAAAAATCTCTTTTCGAAACTCATACTGCCAATAGCTTGACAATATCGAAACCATCTTTCCTAACCTTCAATTTCAAACTTCTCGAACCGCCGCACACAAGCACATTCGACTCTTCGGTCTCTTCTGGTCTGAAATCTGTACCACACATCTGATGCCATCACTTCAAAGGAACACTCCATTAATCACGCATAGCATTCAATCATCTGCTCTCGCAGATAAAAGAACCCCATTCGAATGTCGTTTCATGCCGAAATTCACATCCAAAGCAACAAACTATACACGAAATTAATTAAGTCACTTTCGACGATTAAGCCGGCGTCATTCATATCACGCGTCGCGTATTCATGCTGCGTAACGAGTATGAGTATGTGGCTAAGACGTGTCAAAAATAGGTACCTTCGTTATCGCATTTTTACTTCAATTACTGCACCGACGATGAAGGAACCAACCGACCGAGTGAAGAGAGGGCAAAAAACAACAAATAATATTTCGGGTTGGCAAAAGATCACAGCATCGCGATGAGACCAGCGACGACGACCGATGATGGCAAAAAAAGCATCTCCGGCGTTTATTTTCATTCTTTTTTTAATACAAACGATTCAAAGAACCCGCTTATTTAAAAAGAGAAAAAAGTTCGCGTGTGGATAAACACACTTGATGGTTTAATTATACGAAATTATATACATCCAGCATCCCATATACATATTGAGAAGGCCATGAAGGAAGTGTGTTGATTCTATGTACGAGAACTCGCGCTTGCGCCAACATCTTGTAGCTATTTCACTCGGTACAACATGTTGCATAAATCAAAGGATAGTCGTGCTCGCAGAGTGACGAGATCTGCGCCCTGTGATCATCTCAGCGTAACCGAATCGCCATCAGTCAACTTGGAATCTCGCAGTTGTCTAAATACGCCGGCTCGATCAAATTTATGAAACTGCGTCATCTCGTATCTTCGCTGTAGTCTGCACTGCCTACATTTCATGAAACGTGCTTAATTTAAATGTACCTACACGTGAAATTTCTACCCAAAAAAGCCACCACCATTGGTGTGATTCATTGCTTCCTGGAATACGCGCTAAATAGCGTTTAAATGAACCGTGGTACAAAGTACATATAGTATGGTGAATTTAAATACCTTGAAATATGAGGTTATTTTTACTATTTTCAGACACGAAATGGTAGGTAACTGTAACGAAGCAATGTAGAGCGCCAGTTTTGGAAAAAAATTAACACCGATGCGGGTGATGGGTTTGTGCGCATTGCCGGTAGCGTTTTGTATTTGTACATGGAACTGGGAATCGAGACATGCAATTTTTTTTCACGGAATTTGCGCGTGGGCTAATTTATTATAGGTATGAGATGGCATATAGCACCGCGTAATATTCATGCGGTGTTGGTTTTTACGCCATAACTAGCCCTAGGAATAAATACTCCAATTATTACGAGACGCTACCTCATGTTGCGTTGATTTCTTTCTAAATTGTATTTAAAAACGTAGTAATTTGCATATAGCGTTGACTGCCATGGTGACGGTGACCTTCCCTGAAACCGATTTTTTTGTTGGATTTCCTGAATGCCATTTGCAGACTGAAAATGAGTTTCACTGCAACGCAAAATTTAGCAAAGGTGTAAACGATTGAACTCAGATGATGGAATTTTTGAAGCTTGACGAAAAAAATTGCAATTTTTCAACGTGACACCCCCTCCTTCAATACTTCAGTTTTGGTCCCTGAGACTCACATCGATCCAATCGTTCAATTTGATGATTACAGCGTTCATGCAGTTTAATTTCTTGCCTTTTTATCAACGAACAGTACAGTTTGTCCAGGCATTAAACAATGCAGCGTCCCCCCTCCGACTTCAACCGCGTCTGAGTCATGAACCCAGCAACCTCACACCGTCTAGTCCTAACATCTGGAAATAATCATCCAACTCCTTCACCCTGAACCAACTTCAGCGTACAAAATCATCTCCGATTTCAAAATTCTCGCTTCTCGAGAGAGTGAAAAAAAACCAAATGTTTTTCTCGTACCATCTTAAAAAAAAGGAACAAAAAAACCACGACTTCGAAACGAGACGAAAAATCACCTATATAGTCTAGCTTACACTTATATTTCCACCAGGATGCGACGATGCGGCTGCGGCTTCGAAGTAGCGTTTTCATTAAGTTAATTTTTGTCATCCATCATTGCTCTTCATCTTACTCTCGCATACAAACTCATACAACAACGACGCTATCGTTCGTCAGCATCGCCAATCAGCACGTGTCAATTTCGATACGCGTATTTTTTGACACTTTAGTCTGAAAAACTCGGTACGGTACGCATCCCACCGCCCTCTCCTCCCCAGCTCATCCTGTACAAAAGATTCGACTCTCTATGGCGCATTATCTCCGGCTCGGTAGTTCACCGCCACCTTTGCCTCGCCTCGGGTCTTCATGATCGATGATTTTTAACACCGTAGAAAATTATTTCTATATTTCGCTCCCTAATTACATCGGTTTCGGATACGTACCCTTTTCCTATGCTTTTTTTCACGCTTACCATGAGAACAGCGCTCGACTGTGGATCGAAAAACCGACGATGGGTATTTTTAACACGCGGCGCGACGTTTCTCTGGTGTGATAAATAAAATTAAAAAGTAATACGCGATAATTGAATATAGAAACGTCAAACCGAACAATATTTATATGATTACTCAATAAAAATTAACCCCGAGACCGTATAAATGCCCCCAAACCTCATCCTACCTTTGTTATCGGAGTTCTCTCATACATTCGATGTTTGAATATGTATACGGCTTATTCGTACGAGTATCATATGCGATAAATAAAACGCTTCGGATACGTTACAAAAAAAAAAAAATACCTTACGGTGTAACCGCACAGCACCGTGAGCCGCCGTTTATACGCTATTTTGTTTTGTGATAATTGATAACGTGGGTTTCGTGATATTCTCCGGGTTTTCTTTCTGCCTCTCTCGCTCCAGCTATCTCTTTCCACGGAACAGGTTTATATACAAAATATCTATAACAATAAATAAAAAATAATGAACGCTTTTGTTTTTATTTTAGTTTTTTTAGACCACTTTAACTGCATCTACACCACGTACTCCCACGGTCGCCGTTAGTGCGGGATAAAAAAAAATATATACGAACCGTAATACATAATGCGATAAAAACTAACGTAATTAGAATGGGAACACACCGACGTTTTTATTATTTTTCATTATAGTACTACGCGGCATACCCCTGTTGTTGCATCGTACTCGTAGCAGACCTTTATTCTGTGGAGAAAATACTCCACTCTCTTTACTCAATCACGAGGTTTAGTGAAAATTTACTCGAGCGTGAACTCAATAACGTACAAAACCAGCCACTTTATCGCGTTTCGGAACTCCAACTCGCGCACATCTTCACAACATCTGTAGTACTCGCCGAATAGCCTTCCGGCTATGGGTTTGGTAAATTCGACGATGTTGTTTAAATTTTTCCTACTCTGAAGAGACCCTTGAGTAGTTGTAATGAAAAGGGATGGATCGTCTGTAGTTGAATAGCTGACCGCTCTTTTTCAATCGGGTAATTATTTAGGTACATATGGAACTGGGGTGGTAAAGGTGGCGAGAGTAGGTTAAAGGGGTATGGAGAAGATTGAGGGAAATAAGGGGATCAAGTTTTTCAAATGAAATCGTCGGAATGATGGGTAATTTGATTTGACGCTGATTTTGAAACTTTTTTCAAAATTTCTATTGAAATGAGTGAATTGATACCAGTATATCTTGGCCATCTCAAAACCGATTTCAGAGGTAAGAAGGAGTAGTGCTTGATATTTGAGCCCATTTTGTACTAATTTGTGCTACAAATTACAGAAGTTGTGGTACTCTCCTTTTCAAGATATTCAAATTTCAGTTTTGGGAGAGGACAGAGTAACGCAGGCCCCACTGGAACTTTGAATTGAATGTAGTGCCAAAAAATTGTCCTAATTTTGTGCCAATTTGTGCTGTCAACTTCTCAATTTGTGATCTACCCTTTCTCAACTTATGAGCATTCAAATTTGAAGATCTTGAAAAGGAGGGCAGCACAAATTCTGCAGGGATTTGTGGCACAAATTCCTACTCTTAAGATATTTTGGAAGTCGGGGTAACAGACCTTAGTTTTACAGTTTCCAATGATGACTCTAGCTGGTGCAGCTTTATTTGAACTCTTCTTTCAACTTCGCTAACCGGCTTAAAAGAAAAGATTCACAAATTCCACAAATAATTCTGAATATTGCTCTGTCGACACGGAGCTATAATGAGACCGATTTTTCAAAACCTCCATCAAAAAATTACCCGCAGACGTATTTCAAGTTGAAATTTCACTTTCTTCTCCAATCCGAAGACACCAACCACAGAAAAAACAAAACCATTCGAACCATCCAGCAAAACCTCCTCTAGCACCTAGATTAATTATCAGCCTCTAGTTTATTTACATATCACCATTCCAATTACATCTTATCCACTTGCCTCTTTCTCACCAACACAATCCCAACCACAAATTATAATCCAGTATAACTTAAGTACGTGTACATAATCGGCGTACTAAAATCACAATCTGAACGGTAATAAATTTCCAATTTCTGGTACCATTGGGCGCTTGCTTCCATTTTAACGCATAGCACGTCGTTCCAATTAGCAGTCTGGCTCATTATCGAAACCCAAATAAGGGAATTTTAGGAATCGGCCTCGATCTGCGTTAGGCGTCCACATGCGTACAGCACACCACCGCTTCTGTAGCCGCAATCTAATCCATTTACATAATCCGATTCTCGATTACGTTTAAAGCAAACAATGCAACCGAACATGTTTTCGAATTAACGACAAATGTCTAGTTTTACCCAGCAACACCACCGAATTACACCAAAAAAAAGAAGAGGAGGAAAAAACCATCATCGAGTCTGACAAACATTATGAAATACCGAATTTGTAATAAAACTAGATGTACGTGGATGTAATTTTTGCAGATGCATATTCATTTGTGCATGGTGTAGGTACACGTAGGTCAACGCGAACTCGTATTATCACTAATAAATCACAAAAATCATTCGATAAAGTTAACCTAGCATTGTGAATACGATGGTGCGAATGAATAAAGGCCGATTGTGTCCTATATTATGTAGCTATACTTAGTACAGTATTGTACAAAATGAAAAAAAAGGGAACCTAGGAAGGGGCTACAGGGGGCGCGACATTAACACGCTAATATACGCGATGCCATCATAAGCACGCTACTACGAGACGCCCCAACTCGTGCCACGTCGTAAGGCAGCCGTCCAACTCTGCTCTGCATTGTCCCCGGATACCTATTATAGGTATATGTGTCAATACCATTGTTATCAATGGTTTCAATATTAGAAAAGCCTTTTGCTTCGGTATCAGCACTGCCGAATTGACCATAGGGTTTCTTTTTAATTCGATATATGTAGCTCCCTGCGCTTGATCGACACACAGTTGCCTCCTGCGATGCCCTACAACTAATTTCCTCCTCTTCTGTTCGTCTCTCTCGCTTCTTCCGTCCAGACAATGCAACCGCGACCAGACATCACGCGTATGGCTAATCTCAGGCACACACAGCGTGTTTCACGCATTTCCACCGCCTTCCCCGATTCTTGTACCGACGCGACGCCGATACTCATTAAATATCCGAGTACAAAAGTCGCTTGTGTGATCGCGAAATACATTATTGTACGCGATCTCCATTACCATACCCCCTGGTTCATTCATCGTACACCTATAAAGACTTGTAAATGATATAAATTGAAAAACTGTCGCCACATTGAGCCCGCCCTCGCATCAATGCAATTTATTATGGTCCCGGGTTTACCTACACTCATCGTATCTGGGATTGTAGGTTCTGTTCTAGCAACGGTATCAAAAGATGCAAGCTCTGCCTAAGCAGCATCGAGCGAGCTTATAAAATAGTCGATGTTTGGTTTTCATTAGCGCACAATCAGGCAAATTAATCGGCATGGTTTGTTCGGCAGTATAAAATGACAGATTTACTACACTGTCGATGTTTACTCAAGATTTTCAAAAGGTATCCCGAGATCACGTCGACTCTATACCCAACGATCATTGTATTCTTGAACCATTCGTCATTCCATTCGTGTTGCTGATTCGTACTCGTACCTACGTTGATTTGACAGACGGCTTATTTGTGCAAATATTTTTCAAACACGTCATATTATACTCTCCCGCAGCTGCTCGCTGCTTCTGTATACCATTAGACAGGTCCTGGTGCGATAACAAAGCCACCTCGCTCATATCTACAAATACGTTTGTGTGTTGGCGAAATTCCTCACTATCGTATGTTTTTAAAAACAAATCAACTCGACCTTTAAAACGTGCACTAATATATTGTTAGCGTTAACAAAATAATAACATTTTTATGGGTGTTTCTTTTTCCTTTTTTTTCTATTTTGTTTTCAATAATCGATATACTCGTATAGCAAGGTAGGCAGCTAGATATGTACCTAATTATGGAACGATATCACGCACAAATTGCCCTTCACCGATGAGCCGCACAGTACTCGTAAATGTCTGTATAGTGTTTCATTTCGCTGGTGAATCATATTTTTGTGGTTTACGTGCTAGAAAATATGAGAAATGGGTGACGTAGGGGGAAGGAATTTCCTAACACGTACGAATGCGAATTCTTGTAGGGTTACTCGTCGTAAAAATCGTGAAATCGGAGAAATTACTCGGTTGGCCATTTTGTTGCCAACAGAATTATTATCAAGAAACGAGAATAAATGTATGAGACGCTCGTTAATCATATTGTTCAAAAATCAATAATTATAAAAACCGGTCAACTGACAAAAAATCAACCATGATTTAAACCTAGTTAAAAATATTTGTAAACATTTTCAATTTCTTTCTAAATTTTACAAACGTGCGCTGTAGTATGGTAAAAAACTCACTAAATAGCTCTACAAAATTCCGCCACTCTGACTTTTGGACTTATCAAAGAAAAGAACAAGAATTGGTGGATACTATAGACACTGGAACTACAAGATGGACAACTGGTGGGCACAGGCGTGAGGGGATTTGGTTAAAAGTTACTCATATTATTCCCTGTA
>FIZU01030879.1:0-13164 GCA_900064475.1 Pseudococcus longispinus
GTAATGTTCTGAAATTTTTTCAATTTTTTTCGACCCCCACAATGACCTTGAAATCAACTTTCAACACTTTGAATTGCCGAGAAGGGCACAGTTTTGGTGCGGGCAGTCTGGAAAATTTTTTTCTCATTTTGCAGACCATTTTACACTACTCAGAATTTTTTCGAATTTTTGTCAGAGGGGAGTCATACCTAAATCTTCAAAAAACCGATTTTTTAAAACGTTTTCCTCCCTCAACTAGGTCATTTCTGATCGAAAAAATTTTTCCTTGTAATATATCATCAATGACACCAATATACACCATCAACCTGAATTTAGATCAAATTCGTTCATTTTCCCCCTTTTTTTCAATTTTCATTCAAAATACCCGAATGACGCCATTTTGGGAACTTACAATCCCATCCGAGATGAGCTAGGGGCTTAAAAATCATGTCTGGACTTGTTTCAAGTCGATATCCATTAAATATTGCAATTTCAACAAAATCGAGAAACTTCAATTTTTTTCAACATATTTCATATAAAATTTTTCAAAATCAGAAATACTCAATTCGTGAAAAAAAGCAAATAAAAAATTTAAGTTTCTATTTTTCGTGTTTTTTAAAACACATCTAAAAAAAATTTGAAAAAATTTCTTGTACATGAAATGGGATCAACGCACACTTTTTTACCCCAAAATCCCATTTACGACGATTTTTCGTCTTTACCTCCATTTTCTTCTTTTTTGATAGTTTTTGAAAAGCTCTCGAGGGCATGACAATGATGAAAAATCACCATAAATGTGTGTAATGACTAATGAGACCATTTTATTTGCAAAAAAAAATTTCCCAATTTTTTTCAGATATGTTTTGAAAAACATGAAAAATACCAAAAAATTTCATTTTTCAATGGCCTTTAAAAACAGTGGTAGGTAAATGTAGAAAATATTCAAAAATGGTCCTGATAGGTGAAAGTACCTACGTTGTGAATATTTTGCTTAAAATTTGTAAAAAATTAAGAGTTGTATTTTTCAAGTTTTCAAATTTTTTTTAAGGTCTGGGGGGCTCACGGCGCCACTATAAATTCAGTTAGAGAAAAAAATAAAAAAATAGGGAATTATTTTCTCCATATGTGTAACCAATTGACCGGAGGGGGGGGGGTGTCCCGAAAAATTTTCCAAAATTCCAAACCAGACTTTCAATCATGGGGACGAATGGGCAGTACTTTAAAAATTGAACAATTTTTCGTATCATGATTTTTTGCCCAACTTACTAATTGAAGGAGCTATAAAAATAAATTGAATAAAAAATTCTAAAAAAATCAATTTCGTCCAAATATAAAATTAAAAGGGCCAAGTAATTTTAAAAGTGAAAAAATTTGTAAAAATTTGTGAATTTTTCAACTTAATTCGAGTGTTAAAGCCCCTTCAATTTTTATTTTCGGCAAAAAATGAGCATAGCAAAAATTGCTTATTTTTCAAATACATTACTATTCGTTCCCGCGATCAACTTTTTTTTAGAATTTTTTTATTTCAAATTATTCTTATGACCCCTTCAATTTTGAAATTAGGCAAAAAATCATAATATGAAAATATGTTTAATTTTCAAACTACTGCTCATTCTCATAATTGAAAATTGGTTTTGATTCGATCTTTTCTGAAAAGAAATTTGCCCCTTGAGTAATCGAGATAGACAACGTGTTCATCTGAAATTTTTTTAGCGGTACCTTGTGCTATCCAAATCTCGCGTGTGGCAGACGACTCCCAGAACACCCTATATTTCAGGATTTGCAGAAACAGTTTTGTGGTAAAATGGCATACTTTTAAAATTGAAGGAAATGCCGAGAAACATCCTGTATTTCAATTCGGGTAGATCAATCTTTTTTTCGTTTAACATCGAAGGGGAAAAAATGTAATAATTTGAACTTGGGCATTATTTGAAAAAAAAATCATATCTACAAATAGTTGCTTACCGTTCCCTGAGCATCATCGTTTATTTCACCTCTTCCATCTTCAGTTATTACAGATCCATCGGGGTTTAATAAAACTAAGGAAGGTATTCCCTGAATACCATACAAAGTGGTTAGTTGTTGCCGACTGGCAGTATCTTCATATGGTATAGCAAGCCAAGGCATCGTCGAGATATAATGTTTGTACGAATCTGAGCTCCTGAAAAAAAAGAAAGGAAAACATAAATCATACGTACTCGTATATTACAAAGAAATCAATCTTGCAGAAAATTTCCCCCTCGTTTAAAAATAGTAAATCGATTATTCATACGAGACGACGAAATGATTGAAGGGTGGGTTTACCGCAATATTGAAAAATATTTGTTTTTTTTCGAATTTTAAAGCCTTGGTAACGTTGATAAATTTTCGGTGTTTATGAGAACTCGACGTAATTTGGTATTTCGAATTGGGTACATTTTGGATAACGTTATATAAAAATGATAAATCGTGTTAAAGTTTTTGGTACGATGAAAGTTACAATTTTTTTTATTACAGTAGCTTTTACTTATATGAAATTTCGTATTGGAAATATAAAATTGTGAAATTTTAAATTCGAAATTGCCACAAGGACGTGTAATAATTTAATAAATTCCTTTAAATAAAACTTTCATGTGGTAGATATTCAATAAGTATTTCTATACATAGGTACATAACTTTTCAATTAACGAGCAAAATCCCCATAAAACGAACTTTCTAAACGTAAGGGTTGTTTCCACTTTCAAGGATTAATTATTAAATTGAATTCATAAACGTGCATATAGATATGCATCTGTATAACTATACGATAAAAAATAGTTAACCGATATTGATTGGTTTTATTTTTGTAATATTTATTCTTTTTATCAACTTTTTTGAAATTCATTTCGAGCTAAAATTACTTTTATCGAAAGTTTCGTCTATTTTTGATTATTTTCGTTATCGTTCAGATATCGTTAAATTCCGCGAAATCTTTTTCAAAAGTACTTAAAACTTTCTAAATGAAGCAATAATTCTCGTCTTTTGAAGCACAGAGTGAATAAGGTGGCTCACTTTATTACGAGTATTTTCAATATTTATTTAAATAACCATTATAAGTTTTAAATTAAGGCCAGTTAAAGGGTTGTTTTTGTAAATTTTTTTTATCTTTTTCAAAAACTGCAGATCCCAATGAATAATCGTTTTATATGGAAATATATGATAATATTCATTAAACAGGAAATTATTAACAGTTCTTTTACTCCATTCGCGAGCGCATATTCGATTCCTGGCGGAACGTTTGAAAAACCGTTATCGCGTGTTTACGCTGTTTACCTATTAAAATGAGGAAATTGGATACAAAACAAGCAAAAGTACATAATGAAACTTTGAAAAAAAATCACCCTTGTTGATAAAACCGATGCAACGACGACGCGATCGAGTTAATTTACATTTAAATCGTGCTGATTATCGATAAATGGCTGAGTTGCTGGGAAAATTATACGTTCGTAGATAAAAGATAGGTACCTATTTGAGCGATATTTCGAATTAGGAATGGGAGCAACCCTTTTTTTTGAAAAACTATTCTAAATTTGGTAGGTTATCGTGGATGAAAAACTAATTTTACATCATGCATGATGCTTAAGTACAACAAAGAGCATAGCTGTGTTACGATGAGCTCATAATTTGTGAAAAACAAGACCAAAAACGGACACCTGACTTTTAGACATTTTGTCAGACTTGATATTTTTTGAAATTGAAAAAATAGTACAGTATGAGAGATTAAATTTGACAAAAGTTACACGTGATTTGAGATTTTTTGTTTTTAGAAAATTTTAGAGTTTCCAAATGACTTTTTGGACTTGAAAAAAATTCAGAGATTTAGCATGATTAAATTTTTTCAAAATTTGTACTAATTTTAAGAAATCAGACAATTTGTCAGACTGGATTAACTTCACTTTTTCGACTTGGAAAATTCTATAAGGCAGGTAGATGACTTTTTGGACAAGTCCAAAAAGGTCAGACAAAACATCTAAAAGTCATCGTAACGGATTTTCGTAAATGAATTTCAAAATGTTTTTTTTTTTGAAAAATTTTCGAAATCTAATTCAAAGTACAAAAAATTGGTAGGTATAAATCTGAAAATTTTTCTAAATTCAAAAAAGTCTGAGAAAACGTTTAAAAATCAGCGAAAGTAATAATCTATCTGACAAAATGTCTGATTTTAATTTTCTTGAAATTTTTCAAGTCCAAAAATTAATTTGAGTTTTTAAAAATTTTCCCAAGTCCAAAAAAGTCTGTCAAAATTCTGAAAGTCAACGTAATATCTGAAATTTTTCCAAATCCAAGAAGTTTGCCTCACAAAATATCGGGAAAGTTACCCTGATTTCTGAAATTTTCTAAATTCAGAAAGTTTAAACTGTTTGTCTGAGAAAATGTCTAAAAGTCAGCATTATCTTTGAAATTTTTCAAGTCCAAAAATTCAATGGAAATCTGAAAAAATTTTTAAACCCAAAAAAGTCGGACAACTTGTGTAAAAGTCATCTTCGAAAAATTTCGTCTGGTTCTTCGCGGAATTACCCATAATAAAAGCATATTCTATGCTAAAATTAGATAAAAATGTGAAATGTTATCAATCAAGTTTTAGACATTTTGTACTTGAAAAATTTAAATTATTCGCTGCGATTAAATTTTTAAAACCCCTTCTTTGAGAGTCCAGTTCCCTTTCCTTGAAAATACCCTATCTCCGTTCCCAAGGCCGCGATTGAAAAAATTTTCAAACAAAAGTTGTAGACTAAGATCCCAGAAATAATTCAGGTCATTACAAAAATTTCGATAGGACCCCTCTGTCCCCTCTAATTTGACATAATACTGTATGTATGAAAATCACCCTTGTTGATTGTACCTATTGCTCGCAATTGCTAAAAGGAACAAAATAGTATCTGTGAACAGTCGATTCGATTGTACTTTGACCATACAATTGGATAAAACAATGAGAGGGTATGCCAATATTTTTAATTCTCCAATTTTTCAAGGATCCACCTCTTTTCTAAAAAAATCTCTATTTCTTTGTACATAAGGCCGCTATTGAAAAATTTTTCAAACAAAAGTTGTAGATTGAAGTCTTGGAAAAAATTTTGTTCATTACAAAAATTTCGATTGGACCCCTCCCTCCCCTCCAATTTCACATGATTTATATGTAAATCTATTAATAATTTTCATGCAAATTATGCAAAATTGAAGGAGAAGGAAGGGTCCAATCGAAATTTTTATAATGGAACAAAATTTTTCCAAGGACATCAATCTACAACTTTTGTTTGAAAAATTTTTCAATATGGGCCTTAGAAACAAATAAAACAAACTTTGTGCGAAAGGGAGATGGACACTCAGAAAAGGAGAACCTTTAAAAAAATGGAGTACCAGCTTATTTTTTTTTCTTTATAAACTCTGGACGAAGATTTAATCATAAATTTGTCATTTACAAAATAGTCGCACGAACTTCATTTTTTGTGACTTTGCAACTGTACTATTATTTTACAGACAAAAAAATTCACGTTTCATGGAATATTGAAATTTTTCAAATAAAATTTCAATAATTTCGAAAAAAATGAATTGTAGTTTACTACTTTTTTTATATTCTGATTTTAGTAGTTTTTTAAACTGAAAAAATTGCATATTTTTGGGATTGGCAAATGACAATATTGAACTTTCATCAAAAATCTCTACCGAAACAATCGGAAATATTTTATCTTTGACAACATCAAAATGCACGTTGTTGTGAACAGTGGTGTATCTGCGGGAGGGAGGGCTTCACAAGGTTTGGACACTCCCATGACGACTGAAGAGTTGAAAAAAACGATGAAATTTAAGCTTTTAAATACCCTTTTCTGAAAAAATTTCGTCCTCGCTTCGCCAAAAGCTACCTCTCTCCTTGGATTTTCACCCTATTTTGGGATTTTCGTTCAATATTCGGGCCTTTCTTTCCATCCCGTAAATCCATTTTTAGTATTAGTGTAGTCTTATGCAGATGCACATTTTGCCTAACTTTCGCTTCTTAGGAGCCAAAAGTAATTTTGAATAATGAAGGAAAGGCGAGACCATATCACAGTTGATTACTTTTTCTTTATGTAATCTACAAATTGCCCTCAGCATCTTTAAATTTTTCATAGAATGAAATTTTTGTGCAATTAATTCCATTTCTTGAAAAATTCACCCATCTCACAGTCCCTTCAATTTTGAAAAAATGCAATTTCTTAACATAACTCTTTTTTTTTGTTCGTCTTGATTAATTACGCACCAATCCACATCGAAATTTTATTTCAAATTTTTTATAAGTAGGCTAAGTTGTTCGTGAAAAATAGAGAAAGGATTCTTCGCAGTAATATATTTGCCCAAAAACCTTTCACTAGACATTTTTCGATTTAAAAAAAAAGTATCCGTTCCTTACTTATCAATAGTAGCCCAGTATAATGAAAAAGATTCTTTTTTAGACCACGTATTTCAATCAAATCGAGAGATTTATTGCTCGTTGTAATTGTTACAATTCAATACAATTGATATAGGAAGGAAACCTACCGGGTAAAATTATAGTATAGCAGCCAATGAAAAAGATTATCCGACTTTACCAACTGACTATCCATACTATTCCATTGATTCTTACCTTGGTACTGTGTTCGCAATACGAATAATGTAGATTTAGGGATATGACGATACCAAGTTTTCCATTTCACTTATTAAGTATTCCTTAAACATTCGTCGGCCCTCTTTTCAATAAACTTTATTGTATCTCATTTCGCGTAATACCAGAAACACAGTTAAAATAAGATTAGATACGGTAAATAGGGATACCACGGATTTGATCATTAGACAGTAAATGAATACGAAACATTATCCGCAGCAAGTGAAACCTCGTGGGGGAAAACGCAGCGTCGTCGCGACGAGCACGTTTAAACGAATATAACTTCATAAAACGTTAGTTCCTGGAAATTACGAGCTATGCAAAATTATTAACACCGATCGCAGTTTCCAACGTGTGTGCTACAGGAGAAAGGCATGGGGGAAGGAAATTGTAAGTTAAATATTATCATCGGGTCATTTACCTTTCACCCTGATCGAACATTTCTACGTATGAAATAGCCCTTCCCCCAGAATGGGACGAATTTCAAAAAACATTTTATTTTAGAAGCCAAACTCGCTATTAATTTGATCCTTTTTGGAAAAAAAGGAGTTGTCAATTTGGCTGCAAACATTTTCAGCCGAAATGTTTCGTAGACAAGTCGACGTTGAAAAGAAAAACGACGGGACGACGAACTGCGGTGAAAATAAAGTTTATTCTAAACGTCCACCATGTATTTGGTTATCATTCGTATACATATAAAACTACACTCGTATAAAGCAGTTTGGTACTTTGATATTATTGTGATCTATTTCGTTTCCATGTGTGCTCTTAACCATTGAAAGCTCTCGAGTTGGTAAAAATTATGCCGTCGGCGCCACTGCCATGCTCGTTTTGTTCAGTGAATTTAGTGCGGTTTAAGAGAAGCACGTTCTGTTTGAAAACAATACGCGCCAGTAAAAAAAAAACAGTCCTGACGAACGAAAAAGTCATAAAAAGCCAACTCGTTTTATTTTCGTTTGCTACTGCATAGATATCGCATCTCTGGAGGGCAAGCACCGAATGGCACAAACCATTTTATTACCTTCGACTCTTCCGACTATTGTTCTACTGCGCCTTGATTTCGTTTTATATTTCTTTGGGAATAAGTCGGAATATAAATACCCTACTCGACGATGGAGAATTTTAAAAGTTTCCGAGTATCATTTACATTATGGCGAACCATTGTCAAATCATTGCTCGAAGCCTTCGGCAATTCGAACCGATACCGAGATTAATAAGTTTTTTTCTCTCTCGACTATGAACGGGTAGGGCTAGGGTTCCAACACGTATAATGATGTTTCAGTTTAGTACCTCGACTAAAGTCAATCAAAGCGTTGCTAAAATTCTACTCGTATACGTATCTACGCCGAGAGATAAATGTATCCCTCGTTGAAGATGAGAATAAAAGCGTTTCATCACGTAATTCTTTTACGGCGACATGAAATAATGACTTGGAAAGCTTTCTCGTCGCGTCGGCTTTTTACTCGCAAACTTTGCCAAATAAATGTCGAGTATATTGCAACTTACACCGAGGAAGAGGATAAAACCGGTATATCGAAAATCGACCATGTTTGACAGTCGACGATATTGATCGGGTGATAAATTTTCATTAAATTATCTTCGTTTCGCGATCAACTCTCGAAATGTGGTGACTCTTTTGTGCCCAGGAGAGATGTGATGGGTGAAATTTAAACATTTTCATTGCATCGTGTAGACTGAAGTCAAGTTGAGGTCATTTTTACGGGGGAAAATTGAAATTTCACACAGAAAATAGAATAAAATCAAAATTATTTATTTTCATTTTCCTGTGTGAGTTTTGCTATAAATTGAAAAAAAATGCACCTGACTCCCTCCCCCCTCCCCTCAGGCATCGTAACTGGTTACTTTTTATTACTATTTTCTCCAAAAGTTGCTCAAAGTTCTTTTTCATGAATTTCAAGTTTGAAAAAAATCAATAAAAATGTTGAAAAGAAATTCAAAATCAACTTTTGAAAAATCTTGTGATTTTTTCGTACTTACCTATTTCGTCCTTTTAAAAAATTTAAAATTTAGAATACTTGAAGCAGGAATACGCGTTAAAATTGTTGAAATTTTCTTAAAAATCGTTCAAAATATTGTGAAAATAGTCAAAAGGTCATGTAAACCATTGAAATTTTCTTGAATTTTTATAAAAAGCAGAAAAAACGTCGTTAAAAATGTAGAAAAAAATCATAAAAAGTACCGAAAATCTCGTAAAAATTGTGATAATATTCCTCAAAATCATTGAAAAATGGTTAAACTGCCATTAAAAAAGCATTGCACTATTCACAAATTTTCATTAAAATTGGTAAAAATAACGCAACATTTTTTTAAAAAATCATAAAATTTTGGAAAATGTGAAAATATTAGCAATTTTTACGAGATTTTCGTTGGACTTTGGTTTTCCAATGTTTTTTTTTATTTTTGTGAATATTTCAGTATTTTCGTCGAACGATTTTTACGGAAATTTTGGCAAATTTCACGAAACTTTTGACAGTTTTTTCACCTTTTGGCAATTTTTGTGAGATTTTTTATCAATTTTATGATGATTTCAAGAATTATTACAAAATTTTCGATGATTTTCATAAGTTTTGAACCGTTTTTACAGTATTTTTACTAATTTTTTTCAACATTTTGACAATTTGGGAAATATTTTTGATCATTTTCATACTTTTTTGATACTTTTTTTCACATGCTAAATAATTTTTGTGAAAATTTCAAGGTTTTTTTTACGAGATTTTCGACTGTTTTTATGATTTTGCAGCATTTATAGTGTTTACCTACTAATTTTCATAGCAATTTCAAATCATATTCATCACATGTTCAAAAATTTTCGCCAGTATCGTTTCGACAACATTTTTCAAAAATTTTCATGATTTTTTTGACGATTCCGATTGTGTAATCATAATTTTTAATGATTATAAAAATTTTAACGGTTTTTACCATGCCTGAACCACTTTTATAATCTGAAATTTTCAAAGTCCAAAAAGTCGTGAGGTACAAAATTTCATGAAGCCAAAACGCATCGCGGAGGGTCGTGCTCGCTCTCGGTGGCGGTTTGTTTAATTTTACCAGAGCGTTAGATTTTATTCATAAAGAATGTTTTAACTCGCGAATGTACTGTAAATAATGTTTTACCTCCAATGTAAATAAAACGTGAATTAAATGTGTTAATCGAAACAAAGTGAGAATCATTAATTAAATGTAACTCTTGAAGTTGAAGGTAATTCTCGTTTTACCGGCTCTTTAAGAGCTTTTCGCGGATGCAAAATATAAATAAAAGCAGAAACACCCGTCACAATTAAAAAAATTTTCAAACAAAATTTGTAGATGGAGATACGAGAAATAAATTTAATCATTACAAAAATTTTGATTGGATCCCCCTCTCCCCACACAACGTAGATACTTGAAATTCAAAATTGGCGAGAGGGGTCAAATTGAAAAAAATTTCAAAGAAAAGTTGTTGGTTACTATAAAAATGTCGATTGGGTTCCTCCCTACCCTCCAATATGCTCAATGAGTGCTGTGGAATACATTTCAGATGTTTTTACAACTACCCACAAGTTGCTGTTTAATTGTAAACAAGCACGGGGTAATTGTATAATGCATAACTTTGCTCCTTCAAATTCTGGGATTGGCAAACATGCATACACTCATGTAGTTTGGGTAACTGCATCTCTGGTTTGAAGGCGGTGCACCACCATCAGAACACCCTGTATATTTGATCCTTTTTCTTTTGTGAAATTTTAATTTTCACTGTTGAAAATGAACTCAACCACTTAGGCTCCAGTCTACACGATGCAATGAAAATTTATAAAATTTCATTCATCAGATCTCTCCTGGGCACAAACGAATTAATGGCGCGAAGACATTCGCGACGTTAAACCAAAATATAAAAAATATCAACTGTTTCAACTTTCAAGTATTACGTTTATAAATGGTAAAAAGTAATTCATATAATGCAGACTCCATCTTCGTGGAAATTCCTGAATAACGAAACGCGTTAATGAAAATTTCATAACAAAAAATAGTCGGTAGACATTAACGTCTGCATATCGTGCAAGATTTTAATTAAAAGAAACATCATTCTAACCACGAAATTCGCATATACGACTCGTCGACTAAATATTCCATCCGCATTGAAATCTATTGTTACAGGTAAAAGTTGCGTTAAAAGTTGTAGAAAAAATTTTCATTGTTGGTTTGGCGAATTCGAGGGAGGGAATAGATAAAATACGAGTGTTTTTGTATTAAACAGCATCAGCTCGTATTTGGGTTTTGTCGAGAAATTCTTCCAGCACGCTGACCCTATAGTTGAACTCACCCTTTTTGAATACCTACATCTACCCCTCCTTTTTAAAACTAAAAGCGTGTATGTTTGGTATATAAGGTTTCCCTCGAGTTTGTCAAATAATTAGTGTTATTTCCCCGGAGATGTTGTTTCATATTTTCAGTTTAATGAGGTCGTTTGGAGGATGGAGGTGTTTTCACGTCGCCAGTATACACAATCAAAACTCGCCGTGTACACCGACTCGACGTCTATTTTTGGTACGCTTATTTACGCGAACGCGGCACGTTGTATCGTCATTAAAACGTCATAAATACCCAATAGACAACATTAAACGATAAAATCTCTGGTAAAAGATTGAAACCGAGTGGTTCTGCGTGAAGTTATCGAAACTACGCGACGGCCTATTCATTTTAGACAATTTAAACGCCGCGTAAAGTTGGATAGATAAAGCATGGCAAATCCAAGTACCGAGGTAGTTGCGAAAATGTAACTTTCGTTTTCATTCAGGCCACATTTTAGCTTCAATACGTTCTCTGTCTGTAGTTATACGTATAGAACACGACACGAGGGTACGATAGTTCAAAAATGTTCAATGTGTGGGTTGGAAAACAATACGTTTAACGGTTTCATTTTTTCCCCCGTTTGAACTGGTGTCAAAAACATATTGCGTTGGAGGGTAGGTTTCTCAGAGCTCGGGGCTGGCATGTGAAATGTGGCGATACTTGTTTGCACACAATTTTACCTAATTCCGATTACCTTGAAAATGTTTCAATGTGTGTAATTTTTGTTCGCGATTTTTATTTATGTATTCAATAAGCCTTAGTCGTCGAAAAATTCGACCTGCCAGCAAAGGTTTCTTTAATTTAAGCGTTTACGCTCAAACTAAGCGGAAACATTGTATACAGTTGGGAATTTTTATGTACTTTATTCAACATTCGCCTTTTTTTCTTTCGCCAAATTCCGCATTTTCCCCTTTGTAATTCATATTTTTACAGTAGCTGGACATGTAGGAGCAAATCGAGGTGTTTTTTTTTGAAAAAATTACATTTTTTATGGCATTTTCTACTTTGCAGCCGCGTTAATAAAACGTGTAAGAAAGCAAGTTTTTATCCCAGAGCGTTTAAATAAAAGCTAGATTTTTGTCATTCAGAATTGAATGAGAATTTCACGCCGTAGGGTGAAAATATATTCTTCGGAGGTAGTTTTAATTTTGAATTTTTGTCTACCGACGTTCATTATGTAAAGAAATGTACACACATAAATTTTTAACTCCAGCGTAATTATTTGGTGTGCAGTTGAATCAGGAAAAAAGTGAAGAGATTAAAGTTTTCCATTTGTAAATGGAAACTGAATTGAAAACACGAGATTTATCTACGATGAAAATTACTTCCCTTGAAAATTTCAAGTAGATATGTCAATTCTGAAGATGATTATATGTTTTCATACCGTCTGATGGAAATACTAAATGGGCATATCGGTATCACAAAGGTTTCTCCAATGAATCAATCTCACTCGCTGAAATTGATCAGCTTTCAGATATCGTCTGTTACTCTACTTCTCTATTTAATGTTGAAACATAAAATTTCCGGTGTTGTTTTTCATCAATTAAGTGTTTGGGTAAAGAGGGGTCTTTTATAACACCTGATGTCCCTAATTAGTCCACGTGCCTTACATAATTTATCAACTTCCCCTTTAATGATCAGCTCCCGGTAGCTGGTACACCCTTCAACTATACTGTTTAAAATCTACAACGCTACATCCAATTATTCATCTAACGAGAAAGGCAGTTGATTGCAGACTCGCCAAATTGCGCAACAAAACTACGATTAATGGAAAAAACGTGTAAAAAACGTACTTTTCCTATTTTGTTTACGTTTCGATTTCTATTGGGGTTTTTTATAATTAATTAAAAAACTCGTTGAAACAGAGTGTGTATTTTATAAACCTAATTCGTCGTTTATTGTACACTTTTTAAAATGAACTATGGTTTTAATTATAATATAGGGTTCTTTAGAATTTGGGGATACAATTGCATCGATGTTTTTGTTTGTTTTTTAATCATGAAATGTTGACTACCTAAATCATTTTTTTAACAATCAATTTTCAAATAATTGAAAATCTTATTGACAGAAATATTCTATGTAGTGTTTCAGAGTAGAAAGAATGTTCATAGTATTGAAGAATGGTGAAAAATTTCTGTTGGTATTGTTGATCATCATATAGAAAGTTGATTCCCCCCCCCCCCCCAAAAAAAAAAAAAAAA
>FIZU01030891.1:0-18049 GCA_900064475.1 Pseudococcus longispinus
GCATTATCTCTGAAATTTTCCAAGTTCAAAAAGTCAATGGAAATCTGAAAATTTTTCGAAGTCAAAAAAGGCAGACAAAATATCTAGAACTCAAATTTTAAGTTGATAAAGTGCAAAAAAAACTTGTTTGTCTGACAAAATGTCTAAAAATCAGTGTTAGGTAAAAAGCTGTCTGACAAAATGACTGATTTGAACTTTCTTGCAAATTTTAAGTTCAAAAAAGTCTGACATGTCTGAAAGTCAATTTTTCAAGTTAAAAAAAATTTTAATTTTTTGTCTGGCAAAATTTCTATAAGTCATCCTTAAGGAATTTCGTGTCTGTTATTACTTTTCCAAGTTCAAAAAGTTAATGGAAATTTTCAAAATTTCCAAAATCCAAAAAAGTTTGACAAAATGTCTAGAACTCAATTTTTCAGCTGAAAAAGTGCAAAAAAAACTTGTTTGCCTGACAAAATGTCTAAAAGTCAGCAAGTTCAAAAAAAGTCTCACAAAATGTCTAAAAATCAGTGTTAGGTAAAAAGATGTCTGATTTGAACTTTCTTGCAATTTTTCAAGTTCAAAAATTAATTTGAATTTTTAAAAATTTTCCAAGTTCAAAAAAGTCTGGCATGTCTGAAAGTCAATTTTTCAAGGTCAAAAAATTTTTAATTTTTTGTCTGACAAAATGTCTAAAAGTCATCTTCAAGGAATTTTGTGTCGGTTTTCACTTTTCCAAGTCCAAAAAGTTGATGGAAATTTAAAAAATCCAAAAAAGTCTGACAAAATTTCTGAAAAAAATCTGAATTGTCCAACAAAATGTTTAAAAGTGAGCATTATCTATGAAATTTTCCAAGTTCAAAAAGTCAATTGAAATCTGAAAATTTTTCTGAGTTCAAAAAAGTCTGACAAAATGTCTAAAACTTATCGTCAAGGAATTTTTTGAAGTCCATAAAGTTGAAATTTTCCAATTCCAAAAAGATCTGACAAAATGTCTAGAAAAAATCTAAATTGTCTGACAAAATGTCTAAAAATCAGTATTAATTATTATCTCTGAAATTTTCAAGTCCAAAAAAGTGACAAAATGTCTAAAAGTGATCGTCAAAGAATTTCGTTACGGTTTTTCCGGGCACAAAAAATGGTCAACTAAATTAAATTGACCAAATTTTAGGATTGACCCCAGTCATAAGACATATCCATGTCAATAAAATAATTTTTGTGGTACTTCATTAACAAAAGATCGCTTTGGTCGGTGATTGATGACCAAAGAAAGTGAAAATTTTCAAAAATTGAGATAGAAAATGAAATATTGATTAAAAACAACTGAGCTACCGATGAGGAATTTTTTGAAAATAACCTGCCATTGTGTATTTAGCAGATTTGCATGTTGATAAATTTTTGAATTATCACCTAATTCGGCAAATTTTGATACTAATCGACTGCTCCTTAGCGATATTCTTTCTACACTTCTCGGGGTTCGCCAGTCATTTCTTCGTGCTTACAAATAGCCCAGCAATATACATGCCTTAATATTAAACCTGTTTTAAATATTATTTGGGGGCCTACTCTCATGAAATATGGTTATGTTTCCAATTTTATAGGGGTATCCGATGGGTATCGAAAGATTACACGAGTCGAATGAAAGCAATTAGCGAAGCATTATTTCAAGATCGTAAACACGATGTTATTTGCTTACAAGAAATTTGGAATATTAGCGATTTCGAAAGATTCCAGTTGGAAGCTACGAATTGTAAAACGTTTCCGTATTCTCATTATTATTACAGGTAAGTTCTCACATACAATACATTCAATTGGTAACTACCCAATGCCGGTGAATTTTGAAAACTGAATATACCTACATAATTAGAATAATTTTAGTAAGACATTATGGCAAATCTCGTTAATCTTGAGTTAAAATTTATTGTTTTCCATTTGCATATTACAAATGCACTTTTGAGATATGGCCTAAATCCACGTACATGATAATTAAGCTACTTTTTGGTCTACTACATGCGAAAATGGTCAAAATTATTATACCTAACTGGCAAAATACATTTACAGTGGTGTGATGGGATCCGGTGTTTGCATATTTTCAAAATGGCCCATAGAAGAAGTACTTTTCCATAAGTGGCAAGTCAACGGTTACGTTCATAAAATTTTCCACGCAGACTGGTATGGGGGTAAAGGTATCGGTTTATGCAGGATAAACGTTAAAGGAAGACGAGTTAATATTTACACATGCCACGTAAGTATGTTTAAATAGGTACAGATCGTTTTCGATGTGAATTTTGTCAACTCATCTGTGATCTTTGCACCTTCAGACACATGCTGAGTACAGCGAAGATGCTGAATATTTAGCTCATCGAGTAGTTCAAGCTTTTGATATAGCACAATTTATCAGATTAACCTCGCAAAATGTTGATTTAGCTGTATTAGCTGCTGATCTGAATTCAGAACCGCACGAATTATGTTTTAAGATTATTACCGAATATGCTAGCTTGAATGATTCGTTCAAGGTAGGTTTTATTGATCGATCAGTTTTGATTACCAAAATATGGAAAGTGATTCTGTAAGTAAATTTGTGTTAATTTCGATTCAGTTGGATGGAGTAAAGTACTTGGGAACGTATGGAAGTTCTGCAAATAGCTACAGTGATTGTAATATGGTGAAGAAAAACCCTCAAGGACAACGTATCGATTATATTTTATATAGAGCTGGTGCTCGCGCCAATGTACGTTGAATTTATTTTGAGTTTTATCCAACGATAGGGTTAATGTGATTCGAAACTTGATTATTATTTTTTTTGCCTGATCAGGTTGAATGTTTGGACTACTGTAATCCATTGCAATCCACGATTCCACTTTGCTCTTACAGTTATTCTGATCACGATGCTATATCAGCAAGATTCAAAATTGGCAATAAATTCTTCTCCGATGATTCTCATGGTATATTTGAAGAAATACATTCCTCGAACCTATTTTATTTTTCGCAGAAAATATGCAATGAAATTTCCATCCTTTTTCTATTACAGATCATATGGACCAGCTTTCAAAAACCTACAAAGAATCATTAGAAGACGCATATCTAGTTTGTGATAAAGCTGCCGAAGAGTTACTAACCAATATCAAATGGTGCTTTAGAATATGCGTCATATCTATATTTGTTTTTATTCTTTCAATTATTAGTATTTGTTGCGTTAACGATAGACTGATACCACTTCTTGGTCTAGTCAGTTCATTTGTTTTGTGTTTATTTTCGTTATTCACGTTGATTTGGAAACAAATGGAACGTAGAGGTATACTTTGCGCTGCCCATGGAATGAAACTTTCATTACGAAGTGGAAATGACAATTGTGAAAAAAAAGTTGACTAGAATTAGAAATATTGTGATCGTTTAGTTCTAAGTATTGTGAATTTGTGATTTAATCGTTTAATAACGAATAGTGGTAGATGAGTTACATATCTACAATCAGTCAATCAAAATATTTTTAATCGCCTAAGCTTAGTAGTCAGCACAGGCGATCATTTCATAAAAAGTTCATTCATTTTTCCTAGGTCTACGTCACGATGACATCAAAAGTTCATGTATAAGTTTAGTAATTCCTATCTCCAATCCACAGCACTTGCTCTCTGCAATCAAAAGTTTAGGCCAATGGACCTCAATTGAGCCAAGTCTGTTGAAAAATATACGTATATGTATCCACTTGAATCAAAATTATGACAATGGCATTTCAGTTCACTTGAAAGAACAATATTCGAACGAATTATTTATTTATATGATTCATTATTTATAAAAATAATACTGATTAATCATAGAAAAGAAATGTAATGAAGTACTGACAACCATTAAAATTCAAGAATCACGTCAAATTTTAATTTATTTAAATAACAAAACATAATTTATTTACGATGTGATAATTATTATTGATACTTTAATGATCATGTTAAAACAATATTACTATCATAGTGATAAGAAAATGAAATACATTGTTTGATTATTTAACAAATTATCGTATTGCAATTTGTGTGAAAGGAATAAAACGTATACATACAACCTGAAAGTTGATAAGGTAATTCACGCTTGGGTAACTGATCAGTGACGGTAAATTATATGGTAAAGACTTTTTATAATGTATAAAAAAAAACAAATGCACACCATATTATTTTTAAACATAATTTTAAAACATTCTTCATTTTACTATCTCAAGAGTAAAGCAAAGCTTTCACAACCCTTTCCATTATAAATGTTATTTAGATATAATAATTAGGTACTTAATTTATAATACGGCGAAATAATCAT
Source organism: Pseudococcus longispinus (assembly GCA_900064475.1). NCBI lineage: Eukaryota > Metazoa > Arthropoda > Insecta > Hemiptera > Pseudococcidae > Pseudococcus > Pseudococcus longispinus. The sequence goes on from FIZU01030891.1 coordinate 4,276, forward strand.
CTTATTATATATCAGTATAATAATTTCTTTGACAAAAAAAAACACATAAACAACTTAATAAATTAATAATACGATGACCAGCATAAAAGAATGATAAATAAAAACAACGATAAACAAAACGAAAAAAGGAGTAAAAATAAATTGATCTAAAACGTAGGTATCGAAAATGAATAAGAAATATCTAAAAATAGACGAAAACGTAAATCAAGGAATAAAAAGACTAGCATATTCAAAAGGATTAGTCGAGGAATGTCGTGACGAATTACTATTTTAATTGTTGTTTTTGTAATTCTTCTTGTAATTGAAGTATATGCTCGATCGGCTGAGGTTTGCCATCTTCGCCGATCTTGCATGCCTGTATTAAACCTTCCCTGAAAGTAAAATAATGAAATAAAATAAACAGTATTTTTGAAGTTTGAACGATGAAAAGTAAAAATACTAACTTATGAAGTTTATCGATAGCGTTGACCAGTTTCATAGCTTCGTGTTCTTTCTGCTCTTCAGACATTGACTCCATAGGAGAAGGTTTCGGAGGATCATAGCATCCAATAACCGGATTAATACTGTTGAGAAGAAAATCAGGCTCGAATACAATAAATCTTATAACACAAATGATGAAAAAAAGAACTCACTGATCCTTGACTTCCTTATATTCTTCGGTTTCGCTGTTTTCACTATCAGAAGAGTAATCCGGATTCATCGCAGCTTCATTCAATAATCCTCGAGACGCAAACATACCAGCAGCGTTACCAAAACCGGTATATTTTATCATACGACTCACTGAAAACATTATTCCAATTATTAATCCACCTGCAGCTCACTCGATCCAAGAAAACCTCAAATACGTACCATTTTCTTTGCACAATACGAATAAAAATTCGCCAACTGCGGTTCTCAATTGAGTATCAGTGCCGGTTAATAATCTGCATAAACGATTACGAATCTTATTCCCATCTTCGGGCTTCTTCTTCACGTCTCTCAAAGGCGGCAGGACACGCATTCGAATATGTTTACGTAGAAATTTATGAGTTCTGGATCCTTCATAGAGTACATTAAGTACCGGAGATAATGTTTCGTAAGATGCACCTTCGCTGCTAGATAATCTATTTTCGAGGAAATTAATTATGACGTCGATCGCCTCCGAATTATACTCGTCTTCTTCTTGCGGCATCAACATTTCGTAAGAGCTGGCCGGCATGTTGGTTAGAAGATTTATTATGTTGCTGCATAATTTATCTTGGACGTGAGGTGGAGTCGAAGATAACAGCAATTCGCGTAATATGGTTATTAATCTATCCGATGGTTCGAATTCGTCTTCCGTACCCAAAGGTAATACTCGAACGGTCAAGTTGAACAATACTTTTAAAATTTCACACGACAGTTCCACAGCGTTTTCCTGCAAAATGTTCCACCGTTAATGCAATTCCAAACTGATTAAATCTAGAATAATAATAATCCTGTGTACTGACATCTAAAGCGGGAAAATACTGTAAATGATTGTCATGAGAATATCCACCGCCTTCTTTCAAGATGAAATCCAACGCTTCCATTAGATACGTGAGAGCATGCAGTTGCTCTTTCAATTGAGTCCTGCAATAATTAGAAATATTAAAATCCAAGACTTCGGAAAAACATTCAATTCGGCGTCAACTTACCTCACTTCAGCTTTGAAACTTGTTATCAAAAATAACAATTTCATATCGAAATACTTAATCAAATGCGGTATATTGGCATCTGGATGTAATCTCAATCTACGAATGATACCATTCAGAGTACCGTTGGTGGAACATATAGTCTGTACTTTCGGACTATTGTATGTCATATTGGATAAACATTTCAACGCTTCGACGATAACTAGAAACATAATTCGAATCGATATAATCGCAATTAAAACCATATTCATTCAAATAAGGTAAAACTCACTTGAATATTCTTTAAATTGATCTACTTTTTCAGCATTGCTACCTTTGAGGGCTGCATGCTCGAGTAATTCTTCGATTCGTTGGTCGTTGATGAATTTCTCCAAATTAGTTTTATCTCGACTGTAATTCAACATACATTAGGTCGTTTGAAAATACATTATTTCTTGATCAATTTGTATACGATTACCTTAAAATTCGAAGTGTTTTCAAACACAATTCGTGAATACTTTGCTTGTTTTTGTCTTTCAAAAGTTTGAAAACTATGGTCCATAAACGTTGCAAAACATTGTCTTTTTCGAGATGATCGAAGGTAAAGGTTTCCTTAGACTGTAAATACATGCAAATTAATAAATTTTTCTAAAAAGTACGTGGCATATTACAAAAGAAAATTACCTGTTCCGTGAACATTACTAATACTGATTTGATATCCTCCAGGGTTCCATCTTCCATACGAATTAAGGAAATGTTATCCATGGTTACAACCTACGAATGATTAATAATGCACAATAACCGAGTAAGAGCGTATGTGTTTAATTAGGTCATTAACTTGTGGCGAGTGAAATATAAAAATTTTCAAAAATTGATTTATCTCGATTTTCTGCAATCGCCGCCCCATAAACACAAAAAATATAACAAGATTAAATTTCAAGCTTGAAAACCGTATAAAGGTTGTGTGAATTGTCGACTGACGTCATCCAGAAATCAACCAATCAATTTTCGATAACTAATGACATCATTTGTTTGCACCAATAGGAAAGGAGAATTTTAAAACAGGGTGAATTACTGGAATATTATCTTGATTGTTTATTTACTTTGGCATCAACTTTCAATTTTGAATTTTTCCAGGCCAGTATTGAATATTTTTAATGATATTATTTTTAAATGTGTGTCATTTATTATGTTAAATTATAAAGGATTAAGATTAATTATGATTTGGCAAACCAGATGAATAACTATCAACTGTTAAATGAAGGTAAGATTTAATTTAAACAATCGTACATGAAGAATGAATAGGCTCTCCGGCGGTCTCGGCTGGTACCGGCTACTGGATACTGAAATTTTTACCCAAAAATAGCAAATTTGAATTGAAATATGCTTGTATGAACTCTTGAAGTCAATATCGACGTTGAAGGAACTCCGCATTATCGTTCTCAACCAACAGAAAGATGAAATCAATTGTAAAAAGATCTATTTCCATTTCACAATCAAGTCAACTTTCCATCAAGATGAATAAATCAAACGATAAAACGAAGACTTTCATATTTTTCTCTTCCCTGAGTAAATTTTCAAGAACAATTTCATTACATCAGATAATGAACTCCTCGAATATATCACAAGAAATCACGAATATTGCAATATTCCAAAGAACGATACAAATTTAGATATCCAGTACTTGCCAGTACTCTCCGAAGCCACCGAAGTCATACGTATTCGGTTAAATATAAGAATATGATCTCATTGAGAGTAATTTCCTTCCCCAATACTTTTGCCGAAATTTAGTCTAAAACGTTTGAAATGACATACCACGATTATGTAACATCTCTGTAAATATAACTGTATGATTACGATATCCCCGCCTTCGATGACTAGAATGCTATTTTGGTGCTGAGGAATGGTCCGGCTAAATAATAAAAGCTCGTTGTAGGTGGTTTTGAATATCAGTTTAAGTTTTCAAAGTGAACACTATCGTGTACTTGTGACTTGTGTTTTTTCTCGTTTTCAATTTTTCGCGTATAATTTCATAACATTCAACATGTCGTTGGAACGTGCTGTTCGTGCTAAAGTAAGTTTGATTTTTTTGGTTTCATTTTCGAAAATAGTATTGCGATCGAGATTTATTAACGGTTTTATTATTTTATTAGATCGCCGGTAAACGCGATCCTCAACAAGACAAAGAAGCTCAAGAATGGATCGAATCCATCTTAGGCAGAAAATTCCCCTCCGGTTTTTCTTATGAAGATTATCTCCGTGATGGTGTCGTTTTATGCGAATTAATGAACAAAATTTCTCCTGGAAGTATCCCCAAAGTCAACACATCCGGTGGTGATTTCAAAATGATGGAAAATATCAACAAGTAAATTGAAATTAAATTTACTTCGAACGATTAATCGGTTGTTTTCGAGGTATTAATGAATGAATTACAATTCGCAGATTCCAAGCTGCTTGCAAAGCTTACGGTGTAGCTGATCTTGACACATTTCAAACTGCCGATTTATGGGAAAGGAAAGATATTGCTCAAGTTACCACCACATTGTTTGCTTTAGGCAGAGCTGTGAGTAATTTTTTTTATTATTGAAGCTTGAGTGTGAAATATTTTGAAAAATTGAAAATTTTTAAATTTCCATCGGTTCGGTATTTTCATTACGGTGATTTTTTTTTACGAAAGGAATGATTTATTTTGAATTTTGAAAAAATGAGGTCGAATAATTGATTTCAATTTTTTTCTTTAAATAATAAAATAAGTAATTAAAAAAAAAAAAAAAAAAAAAATCAAAAATAACAATTTCATCTTAAATTTAATTTTATGAATTTATTTTGAATATTTAATATAAACAAACCATACTGGGAACTAGTGCTCCTAAAATAAAATGCAAATTACTAAAACAGTCTTCTATTACAAATCTGACGTCATTCAACTCCATATAAGTACCAACGAGATATTCTCATTGCACAAATAATTTTATTTCACGAATGAAAAATAAATAAAAACCTAAAAAACTTCCTATATATAGGTTCTTGTCGCCAAAAATGCAATAAAAACATTTATTCACTATAAAAAAATATGTTTATGGCCTTCGAGTTACAAGCTTTTATCCCTCTAAAACCTCGCTTTTTCGGTCTAGTTTCTCAAACACTAGTAAAAAGTACGATGAATATTTAATAAAACCATTAATTTGTAATTTCCAAAAAAAAAAAAAAAACTGAAAAATTCATTAAAAATATCTAAAATAATATTAATTACGTTATTTTCGAGAGTTTTTGGATCCCATCCAAAGTACTCGTACTTGCCAAAGCATGTCATAAATAAGTTGTGAAGTCGCGTTTTGCTGTGGAATGTTGGTACTTTTAAAAATAGTTAATCATAAAAAAGCCTGTCCGATGGAAGTTTGAAATATTACTTTTCTCAACTATTATCAATCACATTACCACAGTACGATTTGGCTATCGAGAAAATCTTCTTAGAAGAATTCTCATTTTTTATGCCAATTTATCCAGCTGGTGTATTTTTAGAAAAATAATCATCATTTTGATTTGTGTAGACCTACAAACACCCAGAATGGACTGGACCTTACCTAGGACCCAAACCGTCTGAAGAATGCAAACGTGATTTCACCGATGAACAATTGAAAGCTGGACAAAGCATCATTGGTTTACAAGCTGGTTCAAACAAAGGTGCTACCCAAGCCGGACAAAATATGGGTGCTGGCCGTAAAATCTTATTAGGAAAGTAAATCTAATTCCATTAAAGGGTTCGACGATTGGAGTGTTTTTAAAGTAATTTATTCATCTACCTATTTCTTTTTTTATCTTAACAGATTGTAATTTATTTACCGGGTATTGTGCATTTTTGTATATAAATTCGATATAGATGGAAGTTCAGAGCAGTTTGTAATTTTTTTACTACGTTTAATGTTGATAACTTTTGAATAAAAAATAAAACCCGACAATGAATTTTTTATTCTTACGACGCGTAGTTACCTTTGATGAGGTTGTTCAACTTTTCCATTCATAATGAGATGGAAACAAAGCACATGGTGTTTAACATTGGGTTAATATTACTCGTTGTTTAATTTCTCGTAATTTTTATTTTCATAAGTGTAATTTTTGGAAGACATAAAAATCAAGGTTTTTGGGTGACATTGATGTTACATTTTTACTCGTAAATTTTCTCGTTTCTGGGTATTTTAGACTTATTTTTAGAGCCTAAATTGTACCCAAGGTCAGTTTCACGACAAACCCAAATACATCTGTCAGCAGAAAAGATGTGTTAGAGGATTAGCAACTCTCACGAATTTTTTGTACTTACCCCAATGAATCATGCTAATTTGGCATTTGAACAATTTTGCATGATCCACGTGGTCATTTTTGACAAGATGGTGATTTATGGCTTCTTTATAGTAAATTTTGTAGTAATTTCTAGATAAACTGTCTAGACAATTTTTCAAAATGGTCAAGTACAATGTCGCTTTTCGAAAGATGAAAAAATCATAACAATGTGCTGATGTGTAATCATAATGAGCATTTGGCAACGCTGCATCGCTTATGTTAGAAGTTATTGCCTTACCTGCTGAAAATAGTTTCATAATATTCAGGTAGTTTAGGTATTTGAAGATGATACTTTTAACTGAATCCGATTAAGGATTTAATTATGGCGTATCGATAAATATGTAAGTGAATGCCAGTGTTGCCATGTTGACGAAAAAATCATATTTTTATGCGGATTTCTCGGCTCGAGTAAATTCGTGGAAATAAGCTATTGTATAATTGAGCTGCCAAAACACGAGCACGAGATTACTAAGTATTGAATCATATTTATTCCGTTTTATTATGTACGATGCAGGGTGTCTCATAATTACTTCGACCAAAATGATTAATTAAAAGTACTTGAACAACTTGACTACTCGTAGTTGAAATTTTTGATTAAGAAGATAATTATTTATTATGACAGTTTTTTAAGTTTTTTTAAAACATGAAATCCACATTCTGATACTTTAGCTGTTTTTGTAATGAAGTAATGTTTTATATTGAAAAATCAGTTTTGAAGAAGGGAGAAAGCAGACGAAATAAGTACCTATTTAAGATTTTCAAATTGGAAAAAAGAACAAATCACAGATGCATTTTTATTGAAGATTTATGATACCTAAAATCTACTAAATTGTTTTGAAATATCTAAATATTTCTTTGTTCTATCTTTTTCAAAATATTTGCTAATTATCTCAAAAAAAAGAACAATTGTTGGCCTTTTGGATTTAAAAATTTATACTTTTTTTCTCCATTTGGCATTTTAAATTTTGAGCTCATAAAGATGAAAAATTGAAATTTGAAAAAATTTTGTACTTTTCGGCAGGAAATACTGTTATTAGTTTCAAAATTGCATAGAAACGGCTTGAATTATCTGAAAAATTGTCCAAAATATTGGTAAAATTAGCGATGAGTTATTTAAAAATGTGTTGGAAAATTTTTTAAATGTTACAATAATGATCGAATTTTATGTAAGTTGTTACAAATCATTAAAAAGTTCATATAATATTGATTAAATTATATTAAATTACTTCAAAACTATTAAAAAACCTTGAAAATTGTTATAAATCCTTCCTATTTTTGATGAAATATCAACATTTAAAAAAAAAAATTATAATTCTTTAAATTGTGAAAAAATATTAAAATTTCCATAAAAATGGTTACAAGATAGTCGAAAATGGAAAAATTTGCTTGGAATTCTATAATTTTTTTCGAAAATTTGGTAAAAATTTAAAGAAAAATTGTTCAGTTTACTTGCAAACTTTAAAACGTACCTGGGAATATCATTTGCATTAGTTTTAAAGTTGCTTGAATTACCGAAAAAATTATAATGATAAAGATGTTGAAATTTTCATAAAATTTGTTAACAAGCAGGTACTTTAAATTGATAAAATTCTTTCATAAGTATATCAACTTATCTCAAAAATTTCTAAACATGAGGTGAAAGTTGTGTAAAATGCAAAAAAAATCGTCAAATGATACTGAAAATCGTGTAAAAATAACATAAAAATAGGTAAAATTTCATTAAAAAAATTGCAAATTTTCGCTGAAATTAGTATTGAAAAAGTAGTGATTTGGGAGTAAAAGTAGTGAAAAAATGTAATTTCAAAAATCTAAAATTCAGTTTTAGTCTGTTTGGTTACAATTCTCAGTTTTTAGTCAAAATTGTCATTTTTTGGTGAAAATGGTGGTTTTAAAGGGGAAATTGCCCGTCTATTGTTTTTTGTCCAAATTGTGAATTTTTGGTCCAAATCGTCATTTCAACGTAAAAGTTGTCATTTTTTGCCAAAATTGCCCATTTTTGTCAAAATTGTCAATCTATGTCAAAATTGTCATTTTTTGGTCAAAATGATGATTTCAAAGTAGAAATTGCCCATCAATTGTTTTTTGTCCAAATTGTTAATTTTTGATCAAAACTATCATTTCAAAGTAAAAATTGTTATTTTTGGTCCAAAACGCCATTTTTGGTAAAAACTGTCATTTTTGGTAAAATCTCTCTTAGGCACAAAAGGGTTAATTCAGAGAAGTGTGAGTAGAGGAAGGAGCCAAAATAAAAAGTCAAATGAAATCAGCATTAATATGTACTCAACTCGGAGTGAGGTAAAATTTAAAAATATTTTCATAAAGTCATATTTAGGGTAGTCTTTATTTATACTCGAAGAATTTTTTTCCTGATTTGTTTTGCTCTCCCCCCCCCCCCCACTTCACAGAAGTTGTTCGGACTTTTTATGAGAAAATAATTCCCTATTTTTTATTTTTTCCAATTGAATTTCAAGTAGTACCTCCAAGCCCCCAATTTGAAACTTTTTTTTTTAAATAAATCAGATCAAATTCTTTCATTTCTGACTAGTTTTTGTCAAAATCAATTTTTTTTGTCATTTTTTTTATTTTCTAGTCCAAACTGTAATTTTTTGTCAAAATTGTGATTTCAAAGTAGAAATTGCCATTTCAAAGTAGAACGTGTAATTTTAGGTCAAAATCTCCGTTTTTCATTCACAGTTTTTTTTTTATCCAAATTGTGAGTTTTTGGTCAAAATTATCATTTCAAAGTAAAAATCGTTATTTTTGGTCGAAATTGTCATTTTTAGTCAATATTGTCATTTTTTGGTCCAAACTGTCATTTTTTTGTCAATATTGTCATTTTTTGTCGAAATTGTCATTTTCTGTCAAAATTGTGATTTCAAAGTAGAAATTGCCCATTTCAAAGTAGAACGTGTAATTTTAGGTCAAAATCTCCGTTTTTCATCAACTTTTTTTTTTTATCCAAATTGTGAGTTTTTGGTCAAAATTGTCATTTCAAAGTAAAAATAGTTATTTTTGGTCGAAATCATCATTTCTGGACGAAATTGTGATTTCAAAGTAGAAATTGCCATTTCAAAGTAGTACGTGTAATTTTAGGTCAAAATCTCTGTTTTTCATCAACTGTTTTTTTTATCCAAACTGAGTTTTTGGTCAAAATTGTCACTTCAAGGTAAAAATCGTTATTTTTGGTCGAAATCATCATTTTTTGTCAAACTCATCATTTTTGGTCAAAATCATTCATTTTTTGTCGAAATTATCATTTCAAAGTAAAAATTGTCATTTTTGGTTAAAATCGTTGTTTTTCGTCAATTGTCATTTTTTCTGTCCAACTTGTGAATATTTTACTCAAAATTGTCAAATTTTTTCAAGGAAAACATTACGGTTGCTTATTCAAAATTCTTAAAAAGTCTGATAAAAAGTCAAAAAATTTAAAATGTTAGCGTTACCGACAGACAGTCAGTCACGTCATGGATTTTCTAGCAAAAAGTCTAAAAATCACCTTCTGAAAAAAATTAGCTTTGGATGTTCAAAATTTTTATAAGTTTCATGAAGTCTGGCAAAATGTCTAAAAGTCACGAAAAATGTCGGCGTTACTGACAGACACGTCGTGGATTTTATAAAAGTATATAATACATAAATATGTATTTTTTATGTTTGATCCCCTCCTAATATTTCCCATTTTGTAAGAAATGACTCACATCCAGGGGCGTAGCGAATGTATCTGCTTTGGGGAGGCAAAGAACCCGAAATTCCCAACTGGTCAACTTTCATAGATTTTAAGATGGCCGCAGGGGGGGGGGGGCAAGTGAGGATGAAAATTTTTCAGAAAAAGGCGTTTAAAAGCTAAAATTTCATTGAAAAATATGTGATTAATTTTATACAGAATTTCTAAAAATAGATAAATTATTTTGTTGAAATGAGATTGTGTCCGAGCGATGCAAGGGCGAAAATTTTTGTAGAAAAAGGCACCCAAAAGCTTAAATTTTGTCTTTCTCCAACCGTTTTTTCTCAAAAATCTTCAGTTGTGACTTTTCCACCAAGATTGTAATTTTTCAACTCGTTCAGTTATGTTTCACTTTAAATTAAAGTTTTTCCAAATGAAAGTCCAAATTCCCAACTAAACGATTAATTTTTAAGTTTTTTTTGGGGGTGTCATGTTAGGTTGCACCCTCGGTTCGGCCTTGCTCACTGCATCCAATGGAAAAATAGGTGGCGTACCAAGTGGGCTACAATTCAAACCCTCTCAAACCCTCACTCTTATCTTACAAGAGAAGGATTTAAAAAATTTAGCAGTAATTTTTGATCAGAAGGAATAATGTGAAGGGCTGAAACGAACGAAAATCGCAAATTTAAAAATTGTATTCAATTTTTTTAAAAATGGGATGGAGTGCTTGAAGGCATCACTTGAAATTCATTTAAGGGGGAAAAACTAAAAAAAAGGTTTATTTCTCATAAAAAAGAACAACTTTTGGGGATGGGAGCTAAAAAATTGAAAATTTGAAAATAAGGATCACCCTAGGCATACCCCTCCCCAAGGTTTTCTCTAGGTACAGCATCATTTCTAGATCTGTTGAATCATTTCCATACCTTTGAGCATTTGTTTCCTCGTAATTACCGAACAAAGGATCAAATCCAAGAAAAAAAACAAAGAAAATTCGCCTACAATGTTACAAAAATTTCTAGATTTTACTCATCGCATATTTTCATCTCGAACGAACCAATTTTTACGAATTCAACGAAAGAGGTCATTCCAAAGCAGAGATTTTTGGCATTGGTGCGACGAAGCGTGATCAGATGTAAATAATTAAGCATACGTTGAGTGCCGATGAAAGGTGAACAAAGTTAAAAAAGATTCCAAGTTCGCGTGGCTCTTGTCTCAGCGAGCGAGTCTTTCGTTTACAAATGGAGTACCGATACATAGGTCGAAATTTCTTTGAAAATTTTCCTTTACGTACATGTACTAAAACGACGCACGTACGTACGTATAATTTAGTTTTCGTGTCATGTTTATACTGACGATGCGATTACTTTGGAACCGATTCAAATGTCAGAGCTACTCGAAAATGGCCTCCAAGTGATCGCGATGTTCCAAAAACTGGAAATAGAACATGGCGAGGGAATTTCAAGCGTCGTCAAATCGTATATTGTATCGAAAGAGTAACCCACATATCGTCGTATGATTTCAAGGAGCTGGTATATATTCTCCGCCATTGCACTATATAGTCATAGCCCATAGGCCATAAATCCCCTTTATAAACGTATAATCAGCATTTACTTAGCAACGTGGTCAAGAACCGTGTACCACACGCCATGTTGTCGTAGTACGTACGAGTACGTGTGGTGTGTCCGCCAACGTAATGAACCGAAATGATCTACACGCTGTGAAAGTATCCTCGAAATTGGTAAAATGTACCGTAACAATAATTCCTCCCTGTTTGGGGCTCGTATGTGGTCGGAGAAGCTTTCGCGTTGGCGGCTTTCATCTTGTAAGTTCTTGGCATGTGACTGCGAGAGCGAGATGTTCGACGTACGTGTGCGAGTGGACTGTCTGGTACAATACGAACAATAAATGAGATGAACTCCGTCACTTCTATAAACACTAGTACGTATCATTTGCTCGCATAGTCTATATCGCTCATATCTAAAAATAAATTCCTATTAATTCGTATTATATACGATGAGATTAAAATCCGATGCATACGAATTGAAATTACTCGTAGAAGCGCCATCGCACATCGTGGATTTTACTATGTAGCTGTACGACAGACGAATTTTCAAGACCCTGAGAAAAGCAACCACGAATGAGAGACGTAAAAAGGGAACGATAGAAAGTTTGCTAGCCAAATACTCGTAATACTCATGTAATTGTTATGTCACGAGATTCGAATAACCAATTATCGTGGTCCGGTGAACTTTCAACAGATGTCTCGATACGAGCAAAACTGCCTGAACTTTTGCCAGCTTTATTAAACGGTTCGAAATGAGTATTTTTTTTATGAACGTCGTATTGATTGTTTTTTAAGAAGTCGTAAACATTCGACGAGACATTATCGATGTAATACTTATGTTATGGGATTTTTCCGTATTCGAGTTCGGCTTTGGCAATAGGATGATTTTTCTAGAAAGTGTTGATGAGTTGGATCGAGTCGATGTGCCAATTTGAGATTTTTTTAAACAAAATAACTCGCGTGGTTTATCGTTGCGTGCTACTGTTGAATGTACCTTGAAGGGTGTCTGCATGTGTTATATTTTCGTGAAATTTATATGCATTTTTATTTTGAAAATTTTCGAATGGGTTGAAGATAGGTGTTGCATGTTAGAGTGGGTTGGTTTTGTTTCGCAGGTGATTTTTGAGAATTGAAAATGAAATCGAATGATGATTCGGAGTATCGAAGTTCCTACCCTGCAATTCCCCCTCTTTTTAGTATTTTTCTGAGGCGGGTTTCGAACTTTCAAAGTTATAAAAAATCTGGGTTTCAACCAGAGTCATGAAAATTACTGTTTATTTTTATTATAAAATTCTAAGGAAAGGTCATTCGTCAATGCTGAAGCGTTTTGTTGATTTTTTCCCCATTTTTGATGATTTTTAGTTTGGTCACTGGGATGTATTTTTTTGCTGAAAGTTGATTTATAATTTGGCAGAGAAGAGGTACTGGAGTGGTCTTTTTTTTCAACTTTTGAATTTTTCAGCTCCCCCCCCCCCACTTCACCGCCCAAAATTTTTCGTTTTTATGAGAAAATAATTCTCTAATTTTTATATTTCCCCCCTAAATAAATTTTAAGTGGTGCATCTGAGCCCCCTGCCATCACTCAAAACTGTATGAAAATATACTGTAAATTATTCGTTCGACGAATGCATCAGAACTAAAATCGCATACGCAATATATTATTCGTATAAAAATATTCCATACAGATAAAGAGTGTCTATTTAGGCTTAGAATGAATCATACGTAAAACCGCACGTAGACTAATGTCTAACGTAGATAAGAATGTTATCGCAAAGGTGCATGACTCATGATACAACGATGCTACTGAATGATAATACGGACGAAATCATATTCTGAATAATCCAATATGAAATATGTGTGACACCCCTATTTTTAAAAAAATACAAAAACAAAAATTATATGCAATTTTTAAATTTTTGTTTTTTTGAAAAATTTTGAGTCCTTTCAGTATTCCGTTTGATCAAAAATGACTGCTAATTTTTTTAATCCTCTTCCTTGTGTGATGAAAGTGAGAGTTTGAGGGGGTTCAAATTTCAGCCCTCTCGAAACGCCTCAGTATTTTTTCATTGCATGAAATAACAGAAATTTGTGTGTCATTTAACTATATCAAAATGGAGAATATTAGGAGGGGATAGAGCAACAAAATCAAAAATAAAAAGAATTTTACCAAATTCAATTTTTTGATTTTTTTTTGAAAATGAGGAGGGGGTTGGAGGGGGTTGGAGGTACCACCTGAAATCCAATTGGAGAAAAAATTAAGAATAGGGAATTATTGGCTCATAAAAATTGCAAAAAATGGTTTAAATTTAGTATTGTAAAAATTTCCAATATTTTCATAATTAGAGATTAGAATTCTATGAAATTGCATATTTGTCTATGGTGAAGAAAAAGTGAAAATTTCAAATGATCTATACTATTCACAGAGACGAAACTTGATCAAAAATCAGGGGGGGTTGAAGGATAAATTTGCCGACTAATATATTTTTTTAATGAGAAATTTGCCGACTAAAATTTTTTTTAATGAAAAATTTTCCGACTAATTATCGACTTTGTCATTCACCTGCATCGTAATTACATATG
>FIZU01030894.1:0-31821 GCA_900064475.1 Pseudococcus longispinus
TCAGAGGGGATAAAAGTACATGCCTGATGTGAAACTGAGTTGAAAATTCCATTGAAGAAGATTTGAAGCTATATGGCCCAACTGCCCCACGTAAGTTGGAATTTTGGGGCAGATAGACCATAGTGATTGGAGAACTGGGCTTCTAAAAAAAATGACAAATTTTCAAATGTTTTATGCCATTTTCCGACTAATTTTAGGTCGCTGAACGCAAATTTGACATTTATATTGAGCCAGGTATCGCTTTTTTTGCTAGAAAACTGCATCGAAATTACTTTTTTCATAACAACATTCATTTTACAGGTTTAATTTAATCGCAGAAAAAGTTCTAAGAAACGAAAATATTGTAAAAAGTGCGAGGAAGAGGCCTAGATACCTCACATGTATCGTCAACTTCACCCTGGTGAAAAAAGGGTGGGTAACCCAGTTACTCCATTTCACCGGGGAACTGGGCCAAAACATTATCCAAGAGTTTGGCCTTTCTCGGCCTTTCTCACGTCATAGGGAAGATAACCAGCCAGGCACAGAGGTGGGAGGATGAAACCCCTCTACACCCCCACTCGAAAATTTGAAGTTATTCTTCATTAGAACTAGAAACACATGATAATCATCATCGAATTCTGAGTACTTTGGTCAATTACTTAGCATACTCTCAAAAAAAAAAAAAATGCACCAACTTTTCGAATTTGTACAGGTTTTGAGAAGACTTCATCCAGTTTGTTGAAATTTTCACCAACAAACTTTTCATTAATGAATTAGCTGAAAGCAATGTAGATGCTGTAGGTTTAAGGGATGTACGTGAAAATCCTAAAAAAATGACGCGATCATATCGCAATTTTTTTTCTAACTTCTTCAATCATTGGACGATGGAGAAAAATTTCAGAAAATATAAAGTTTGAAGAATTTCATGGAGTATTGATTACATATTCGATTCGCGATAATTAGACAACAGTTTTTTTTTTTAACCATTGAGACAATTTTAGCAGTAATATTACTCCACTGGAGTTTCTACTTCGGATTAAAATTTTTAACTTGAATAAATTCGGGAATATTTCGAAAATTGATAACATCCTTTTGAGTTTAATGCAACTAAATTCCACACAATTTCTCCAAAAATAGCAAAGTATTGAACTTTGATTTTCCGTATAAAATACCATACAAACATCGACATAACACAACCGCAGAATAAAATCTTATCGGGTGAATATTTTCCCAACCACACAGTCTTTTATCAGTGCATGATTCTTTTTTAGATAAACACACATTACACAGCGTAACTATGTAATACTTGTATGTATGCGAGCATATAAATACCTATACGATTTACGATAATAACGAACGAAATCCGGCCCCTGTTGAAAATTTATCCATCTTGGATAACGAACGCATATCTACGATGTTTCTTTCGCCTTCTTAGATCATATGCAATTCCCAATTTCCCATACGAGACGAGACAGGCCTTTACACTATTCTAGTGCAAGTGGTCGAACATAAGAAAAGGGGAAAATAAAAAGGTCGGTGGCTCGGTGTAATTTTGTTTCACATGCCGCCTCTTCATCTAGCGATTCGGCAAGATAATCCGATATAATATCCGTAAGTACTTGCTTATTGATTTTTGTAACCATATTTTCGGTACATTTTTCACTTAATAATCTTTTTACGCAAATATATAAAGAGTAGATAGCTATTTCGAAAAAATTTTCACAAAAAGTACTTGGAAGCAATCGCAGTTTGAATGTACCCTACATTTCGAAATAAAAAGCACGATGTTTCGGACGATTCGAACGCACAAAAATTTACCCAACTCGCAATTTTTCAAACGGATTAAAATCTTATTCTATCGTTCCAAAAACCCACCCAGGTCATCGGACGTTTTCGAACCCCTGTTTCATTATGGAATTTTGGCATTCGGGCAGACTCCTACGAAAGCGCAATTGATTCGAGAAAGAAAACCAAAAGCCCGATCGATGGAATTCCTTGAAAGCACATTAGCACAAACACGATTAATACACGTAGTCCTATCAACTGTCTTTACAATTTCAACAATAGCTTAGGTGCCACTCTTCTTGCCTACTTCTTTCCTCGCTTTCTTCCCGTTATCTACTTCGCCACCGCGGAATACCCAATATGACGAAATTTCATCTCGAATATAAACATTTTCAGACTTCCACGACGTCGGGGTCCCCCCGCTGCGTTGTATTCTAACGACTTTTTTTTTCACTCGACTCGTCCTGCTCTTCTTCCGAGACAATTAAAAGGCGCGTATATGAATACTCGAGCCTGATCGTCGACGTGGTTTCAGTTCTTTCTATATATTTTTGCATACAGATTATAGAACGGAGACTGTATTGTTGTAAAGATGATATTTTTCGTGCCCAGCGATTTAGTACTTTGCATAGAAATATTTCTTCATTTTTCTGTGGCGAGTGTCTCGCACATGAGAAAAATTTAGATAACGTTAGAATCTTTTAAATTGAAGGGATGAAGTCTCCTTCAAACAAATTTGAATCAAATATTGCATATAATTTTTGCCTTGAATCAAACCTTAGCCCCTTCAATTTTGATGTTAGCCAAAAAATCATTCCTGTGACAAAATTTGTTCAATTTTCAAAGTATTTGTACTTTTCATTTCCATGATTACATTTCCAATTAGTATTTTTTTGTTTCAACATACATTAGTACACCCTTCTACTTCAAAGTTTGGCAAAAAGTAATTCGAATGGAATTTTTTCAGTTTTCTAGGTGCTACTCATTTCTACGACCAAAAATACAATTATGTTTCGAACAAAATTTTTTTGAAAATCCCTTTTTCCTTCAAATTTTGTAGATTGACAACCGCATGTAAATCCAACTTTTTTTCTTACGACGAAACTACCCTAAGCGTTACAGTCAAACATGAAAAATACTGCAGACACTTGTTGGACGTTTCAAAAACTTTCTCAGCCATCAATCTCCCATCCCTGGAAGTCAATTAAGAATGTAGATAATGAGATAGCGAACCTAAGATTCCGAAAAAATCATCTACACAGAGGTATTTTACATCGTAAAAACATCAAAAATTCGAAGAATTCGAGTTTCAGAAATTTTTATGTATATCTTGTTTCAATGAAAAAATATGAAATTAGCTTTCAAATGCTCATGCCTTCATTATAATTCAAAAATAGAGAGATGCTAAAAATGTTTGAGTTGAAAAATCATATTTCAAAAAACCACACATCATTGACTTTTACCATTTGGTCGCTTGAACTGGTCAGCTACGAACCAATTAATTACCTCAAAATTTGACCCAAAAGGCCACCCACGGGAAAGGCAGTATAATGAGACCAAATGTATACGTTTAAGCATAAAACAATCATGTTGTCGGTTTTAGACTTTGGTTTTCAAGATACAGTTGTTTTTCCAGAATGAGGTTAAAGTTACCGAAATTGGAATTTTAAGGCATTATCGTAGGAGACGACTCCGCTCCATCACCCTACGCTTTCCTCACCATGCTATCTATCTACGTTCGTCTGCAATACAGGATTTGAAAAGAGCAGATTTTTTCCTCCTAGTTTCACCTTTTCACGCTGTTTTTCTCATTTTTTTAACATTTCAAAGTTGAAAATGGGGGTTTCTTAAAATCATGTTTTTTGAGATTTTATTTTCAAGTTTCTCTGAAAAAATGAATTCTCCAGCTAGAGAGCTCCGCTATGGCTCATATCTAAGGGAATTTGATCTGGGTTCTAAACTGCTCTTTCTGATGTTGTTTCACAAAAAAAAAAAAAAAAAAAAAAAAAAAAAAAAAAAAAAATGAAAATAAATCCAGCCCGACCAACGGAGAAACTCACCTCCCCAAATTTGAAAATTTTTGAATTAAAAATCAAAATGTACGTATAATTTTAATCCATTTCTTAGGTAATTTCAAGTCAAAATGGGGATGAGATTCAACTCACAATAATGATCAAAATCACCTCAAAAATGGAGTTCACAAGCGGAAAAACAAATACTTTGATAACGAATTGGAAATTTCCAAAAGTTTTGAGAGATGCTCAACCCTCCCCTAAAATCTTCTTAGGAGTTATTGATTTTGATACCTTCCTCGATAACGACGAAAATTTTCAAGGGATGAAAATTGCAGAGCTTTAAATTCTCTTTCTCCTAAGAACTATTAGTTTTTTTTCCAGAGGGCTTAGTTTTCGAGATTTCTGCAGTCAGAGCGATTTTTTTTAGTTTTTTTCAGAGAGCTTAGTTCTCGGGATTTTTGCAGTCAAAGTAGTTTTTTTCATTTTCAAAACCATTAAATTGATAAATTTTTCATAAACATTGCTTTTTTTTGCCAAACTAAAGGTGCTACGAAAAAAATGCAAGGGATGAAAATTGTAGAGCTTGAAATTCTCTTTCTCCTAAGAATTATTAGCTTTTTTTTCTAGGAGGCTTAGTTGTCAAGATTTGTGCAGTCAGAATGATTCTTTTTCATCTTCAGAACCATTGACTGTGTAAATTTCCCAGAAATATGGCTTTTCTGGCCAAACTAAGGGTGCTACGAAAAAAGTGCAAGGGATGAAAATTGTACAGTTTGGAATTCTCTTTCCCCTAAGAGCTATCAGATTTTTTCTGTACAGCTTAGTTTTCGAGATTTCGTCAAAGTGTTTTTTTTTTCATTTTCAAAACCATCGACCTTATAATTGGGCCATCCTGTTTAAGAATATCATTATCAAAAAAATTGTGCTTGATGGACAACATTTTCGCATTTTTTCTTCATAATTGGAGAACGACTCAATTTTGAACTTTTTCATGATATTCATCTTGGAAAAGGATGGAATCAGCTACCGAACGATACTCTCATTTTTCGTTTCAGATAACAACGACAACCTGAACGAAATCAACAAGTAAGTATACCACTCGAGAGCTAATTTTACCCTCTTTCGAACAAGTAATCATAAAAATTCCCCAAAATTGAGTTTTTTCGGTGAAGTATAAATACTAAGTATACCTATGCAATCTTCGCAATGGAAAAAGCCCTATTCTCTAACTGCACGTACGTAAGGTTAGGTACACCGTCGTGTACATTCGGCGATTCGACACGACTCGACACATCAATTTTACGTACTTTATCGTTATCTTCATCGTAAAAATAGGTATGGCGGTCGCGAAGGCAGCCCCGCTTAGGACTTACTCGCACGATGATGGTTACACGGTGGCATAATGGCGCAGCGGGTGCGATTACACGAGGCGATATTTCAAATAATAAAACCGACGCCGTCGTCGTACTCGTACCAACGCTTCGGCACGAAAAATAGGCACACCTACGCTCAAGCCACGCGTCTTCGCTTCTCCAATCATCCGAACGATGTAGGTATACACCTTTGACACGATTTTTAAAACATTATACTAAGTACCAAGACCAACTACCAAGTACCAACCGGAGGCAACCAAAATAAACAAAATAAAAACCCTCGACAACGTCCAAGTCTATAGGTACATCCACATACGTACAACCGTAGCATCATCGTCGGAGCTCTACAATACCAAACAACACGGCTAAAACGCTAACTACTTATTAATTAACCGATATAAATAGTTCGCCGTTTAGTCTGGAAATATTTGACGAGATTGTGAAGCGTATAGCCCTTTTACGTATGACGATTGGACGTCGTCATCGTTGGTCGCTCCTCTCGACGCTCGTATTCTTATATCTATGTACATACGTACTAATGTGTGATATGGTGCGAATGCGTGTGCGTCGACGTCGCTAACCACCGTGTACTTCTCGTACAATACCAACACATATCTACTGTGTAAATTTCACGTCAACTACGCGCACACAGCCGTCCAGGCATTATTACGATATACGAGTATGTCACACGAATACACACTGGCGCAATCAACATTATGTCCGGTCATCGTCGCCGTCATCGTCACCGTGTCATATAAGAGTCGCATACCGTGCACATATCGTTGTTCATCTCTTCGCGCGAGTACGAGTTTTAAAATTAGATCAACGCGCGTCGCGACGCGACGTACGGTATCGGTGTTATCTCCTGTGTTGATAAAACCAATGGGAAAAAGCTCCGAGGAGACGAAAGTGGTGAAAAATAAAGCTACAAAGAAACCACCACCTTGGATAGGTGCAAACGTGGGTCGTTTTTCGATATCGTACGAGTACGCGAACGTGTATACCTAGCTACCTACTACCTATCGTGTTCGTCGAATGACAAACAGTCAATTTTTCACGAAATGGAAGCATGACAGTTGGTACGATGAACGTTGAGACCAAAACAAAATTTTGGAGGACTGGAGCCCGCTTCGATTTCCCATAGTAGGAGCTGGGGAGGAACTACTGAGGAGCCAGCCCCCTTGTGTAACAGGGGTGAACAATTTTGACGTTTTCGAGGTCTGCTATACACACTTCTACTTCCTTGAACACGAATATGTAATTACATTCAACATTCGATCGCTGGAAGTGCCCCAAATTTCAAAAAAAAAAACATTTGTTGAAAATTATGAAAAATACATAACGGAATGGTTAAAATCAAATTTTCAATACGATATTCTTGGCGTATGCGTTGAATGAGATACATGATCGGGCTTTCGAGGTCCTCATACCTCCATCGTGAGGGCAGGAAGTGCCCTAATTTCCTCAATTTTTCGTGTTTTTGCTCTGTATTGCCTTCAATAGTGCAGATAGGCAAAATTTGTACATAACTTATTCTTTAAATCTTGATTATTACTACCAAAAAGGTTATGTGCGAATTTTGCCTATCTACCATATTGAAGGCGCCACAAAGCACCGTGAGATTGAAATTACAATATCGCCTTCAATTTGGCAGATAGGCAAAATTTGTATATAACTGATTTTTTAGATCTTGATTAATACTATCAAAAAGGTTAAGTACAAATTTTGCCTATCTACCATATTGAAGGCACTACAAAGCAACGGGATATGCAAAGCAAGAAATAATACGTTCAACGTATTTTTTATGTGTACCACATAGGAATATTTGAATAATCTCCACGTTTCGTAAAATTTCTCGCAAAATGAGCCCAATTTGTTAGGGCATATTCAACATATTTCACCTATAAAAGCATATTAAAGCATATTTCAGCCATTTTCAGGGAACATTTTGCATTTTTAGAGAATATTTCTGAATTTCAAATTATTGATTGAAGCCAAGCACATTTGGCTAATTTTTCATTTTTAGAATTTTTTTGCAAAATTTACAAAACTGGTACGACTTTTATTTTCGTCGCAAAATATTCAACATGAAATTAGCAATAATGTCGAGTACCTTCGTTTTTTTAATTTTCGTACTGTTCCACCTTTTAAAAATCGATTTCACGAAATGAAATATTCATTCTTAATTTTTTTGCGTATTTCTCATTGTTTGATTGAATTTTGTATCAAAAACGTATAGCTGTCCCTTGGTCAAAAAAAGTGATTTTAGGGGGTAAAATTTTGAAAAATATTAATTGTTTTGTGGGGAAGGGGGGGGGGGGGAATTTTTGAGCCCGAGCGAAGGGAGGACGAAACCTTTGAAAAACAACATTTTAAAAGGGGGAAATTTGGGGGGGGAATTATTGAGCCCGAGCGAAGCGAGGACGAAATCTTTGTAAAACAACATTTTTAAAGGGTGAAATTTCATCTTTTTTTCAAATATTCTAGTCATCAAAAAGGGGTTCTCCACTGATACAAATTAGTGCTGTCGATTGTTAAAAGAATGAACGATTAATCGATTACTCCAAATTTAATCGATTATGATTTTTAATCGACTACATTCAAAACTTGTAATCAATTACAGAAAGAAGAAACAGCACGAACCAAGTAATTGCGATTTTCAATTCAATAAATTTCAATTTTTTGGAATCTTAAAATAATTCCTGATATTTAGCAATATTTTTTCCCCACATTTTATCAACTTTTACAACATTTCAAGTTATTTTTATGAAATTTTTAACGATTTTAATCGATTTCAATTAACTGATTACAACTCTTAATCGACTAAATTTTTGTCCCGATTATCTGGAAAAAATAATCGATTAACTGATTGCTCGATTATAATCGACAACGCTAATTCAAATGATTCATGGTGGTAAACAGAATTTGGCCAAAAAAAAGTGATTTTCGAGAATAAAATTTTGAAAAATATTAATTTGTTGAAAGAGGTGAGGGTTTCCGCCCTTAATTCGAATGGTACAGTCAGAATCGAATTTTCGGTGCGATATTCGTGCAGTACGCGTGAAACATGATTGATATACTTGTACATACAAACGTGCTTTCGTGGTCCTCACCCCTCATACCTCCATCGTGGAGAGCATGAAACGCGCCAATCTCCTCACATTTGACAATTTTTCGTATTTTTGCTTTGTAGCGCCTTCAATATGACAGATAGGAAGGCATATTTCTCAGTTACTTTTTTTTTTAGAGAAAGTTACTTTAGGTTACATTTTTCATTCAAATATTACTATTTGTTACTTTTCGTTCCAAAAAGTTACTTTTTTGGAAAATATTCACTGAAAAATGAAAAAAAATTCATAATATTGACAGCTAGATTTTGAATTTTTTTAGAAAAAATGAACAGAAAAATTGATAACCATTAATATTCATTTGGAGAATAGGGTAGTGAAATTTCAGCGTTGAAAGTCATTATTTGCAAAAATTTTCGTCCTCGCTTTGCTCGGGTCTATACATTCAATTTTTATGTATTTTTCGTAATTTGCGACAAATGGAGGGTTTCTTGATTTAAAATTTGGGGCACTTCGCGTGGTCGAATGTTTAAAGTAATTACATACTCGTGTTCGAGGAATTCGAAATATGCATAGTCGACCCCAAAACGTCGAAATTGTTCACCTCTGTAACTGAAGGGGGCAGGTGCCTCAAAAGTTTCTCCCTCGCGCCCTCTAAAGAGTATTGAAGAAGGCACCCGTTCTCCAAAATTTTATTTCGGTCTCAACATTCATCATACCAACATTCATGCTTCTATCATAAATAGCGATATTTTCCAATTTACTACTCCACTGCACTCGTATGTTGTAATACGTTAATTTTTTCACCTTCGGTCTCTCTGCTTCTTCCAGAAGCCACCATATGATCGGATCGGTGTAGATGGCGGTTCCGTTAACGGGGTCGTCATCGTACGTACGGTCGAGTCGACTGAAATGCGATATCATCGTCTTTCTCTTCCTTATTATATAGGTGCACTCTCCCTCTAGTATTCGGCGACCTTTGTACGCCCGTCTCTTGTACGCCGTCGCACCGCCCCGCCTCGTACTCATCTCGTCGCACCTCTTTCTAGCTCGCGTCTCGCCGCGTCATAATTCAGAAATCCATTCATCGAGTTACGTCGTCATCGCCGCCGTCGTAGCTTCGCTTCGCGCGATTTCATGATATTTTGCCACATACCTCTGCTCCGTACATAGAGTGGTACCGGCTCCGGTTCCAAAGCTTTACTTCTTTACTTCTACTCCTCCTCTTTGCCGACCGATACCCTCGTCCGCTCAACATTCCCCTCCGCCCACGCCGCCGTCCTCCTAATATCTCAACAAACGTGAAATTTTTTCGCTCGCTATTTTTGCATGAACCGCATAGGTATCTACGTACGTAACGTACGTATGCTTATATTGTAATAATTTTCTCGTACAGTGTATTTTTTGTCAGTTGGGTTGTACGTCGTTATCGTCGACTCGTCGTCCTACCGTATAACAATCTCGAAAACGCGACCTTATATGTTTCGACGAACGATGACGATACTTCCATTACGTTGGCTTAGCTTGTTTCTTATCCTTTTCCATAGGTATCACGATTTTAATTCGATCGCGTATCGAAAACTACGATATGAGGACTTGAGGAGACGACGTGGTATGTACTTTACCCATGCTCGGTGTCAACATAAAATTACAACTTATAAATGAAAATTTCATCATTCTATAAATCGAACGTAGCGTCGGAGCTCGATAAGCGAGTTTTTTACTTTACGTCAAATTATCAAGCACGTGATAACATTAGAAGGACAACTGACAAGTGTATACAGGATACACAACGTGTGTCATTTCCTCCTCATTCAACAAATCTACTTGGTTTTCAAAAATTTTCTCTGTACCTCTTCTTTTTTCTCCGCTAGGGACGAAACTAGGAAATTTTTGGGAGCACCCCACTCAAATAATAGTCAAAAAATAACCAATTTCTGAAAAAAAAAAATGTTAATTTTTCGAAAAATTTGTCAATTTTTCTATTCGAGCTCAACCCCTAAAAAAATTAAATTCTCCACTGTGTTTGTCCACTGTAAAGCAATCCTCCTCACCCCTTCCTCTAAGATTTCGAACTCACGTAATTTACGTCTATGCCTCGTCCTCTCTCTCGACGGTCAACAAGTCCGATTTCAGGGAGTTGATAGGGGGTGCAATCACCCTCCAAAGTCAAAAAAGGACATTTTAATGAAAAATCAAGTACAAAATAAATATAATGCATCAAGGTTGAATGGAAAAACTTATTAAAGTGTTGAACTTTTTTTTTGGAAAATTTTACTTTTTCAGCACAGATGAGCGAAATCATTTTAAAAATTCTTGAAAATCATGAAAATCATTTCATGAAAAAGTATTCAAAATTATGCTTGATAAAGATGATCTCTCACTATAAACAATCAAAGATTCGTGAAAATCATTAATTACAAAAAATCTTGAAATTTGAACCTCTTTTTGACCAGTGTACTTAATAGAGAGGTTCAGAGCTCCAAACAATCCCAGTTTTCTTCTATTTTGGCATTTTTAATCCATATCAATGATTTAGATCATAATTTTAATTATTTAAATGATTTTTTATACAAAGAAAAATCATTTAAATTACAATCAAAATAGGTGTTTACACTCAATATTAAATAGTACCTTATATAAAAATATGATTTGATTTTGATGATTTATTTTTTCTTTTATAAAAATTGAAAATCATCCCTACCAAAATGATTTTGAATTATCACATTGAAATGAATCACCTCAATGATTTAAATTACGATTTAAAATTTTTTTGTAGTAAATGATTTTGCCCCTCGGATTTCGACTGAGAAAAATTTCAGAAAAATTGCACGTGGCGTTGGGAAATCCAAAAAAATTCTATCAAAGTCAAAACTTCGAAAAGTTAACCCCTTTCTAAGCCATTTTTAGTTCATCTCTGAATGTAAATGAAAACCAATCAGAAATATGAAATCGCTAATAACTTATATCACCCCCCCCCACCCAAAGAAACTCCTAAAATCGAACTTGATGATCAACCAAAACTTTCAAAAAATGGGGGGGGGGGGTGTTTGAAAATGTTGGTAAATGATCTTGGAATGCTACTTCCTCCTCACTACTCAGAAACCTCACTAAACTTGAGGGAAAGTTTACTCTGTTACCCCAAATATTGAACTTGGAGCATCAACAATGTCCCAAAAATCTTTTTAATCGATATTTCGATCGTTTTTTACCTTTTATAATTTTCTCCAAAAATTTTTCTCGATCAACCTTCGTAATTTTTAGACTATCAAATTTAAGGTTCCAACTACCTATTCCAAAATTGACCCATACACACAATCAACTCCTTTTTTTTCAATTCCTCCAAAAGATCAATTTTTTATGATTCCAAAACGATAAATATTCAGTAACTTACTATTCAATTTCGAAATTGTTGAGCAAACAAAATTTTGAGGGAAAAAAGGGGGGTTGAAGTAGTTTTTTTGGAAATTTTTGAAATTGTCAGAATTAGGCAAGAAATACACTATTTTAATTTTTTTAGGGACTTTGGTGACCAGAAATTGTTAACAAAGTAACCCAAAAATGTTAGAAAAGTGACAAAAAACCGAACCCACCAAAAGGAAATTTGAGCAAGTCAGAATTTTTCCAATTTTTTTTTGCGAGCAAATTTTCTATTACGTTAGGAACAGGCGCGCTGAATTTGCCAGGAATTTGAAAAAAAAATTTACTCAAATTACAGAAGTTTTTTAAACAGACAATTTTTTTTCCTAGTCATTTCCGATCGATTTGTCGAAATCGATTAAAAGTAGTAAGAAATTTCTTAAAAATTGATAGAAATCAAGTGTCGGAAAAATCAGCAAAATGCCAGAAAAAAAAAATTAAAAATATCAAAAATAATTTTCAAGTACTTATCATTAAAATTGTTTTAAAAAAATTGAAATTTTCAAAATTAAAAATTGCAATCGATGAAGTATACGAGTTGTTCCTTTGATTCATTACAAGTTTTACAATCGACTAAAAATCAATCGAATAATAGATTTTTTTGCAATCGACAGCACTAATACAAAATCTACCTCGAAATGCTCCGGATCTCTGCCCCTTCAAGTCGAATACAAAGCACATAAAACAAAACGTTAAACTAATTTGAAAAACTGATCCGATTTCGAATCATTCAAACCATCGAAACGATATTTCGATTAATCCAAATCAAAGAAAAATTTTAAATGTGAAATTTTCACCCATCTTCAAAAATAAACACCTAATATTCGTAAGTTCGAACAAAATTTCTACTCTTTTTTCAAGCTTCTCCCTTGAAACGTATTTTCCAAAGCTTCAACTTGAAAATCTTGGTTTCGTAGGAAACTAGTGAACATAATTCACTTCTACGTGACTTTAATGACCAATAGACCTGGACACTCTTAACGACTTTTGAACTCGGCGACGTTTTCATTACGTTTCAAACATTACATGACCACTACTGAAAAGCTATACGAATCGAGTACAAGTGCTATACGACTTGGCGACCTGTTGCACCCTTGGCCCTGGGTTTCCTTCAATTCCTACAATAAACCGGTGTGGTATGGATTTTTTTCCATATGTAAGTAGAAATACATACGTATTAATGCACTGATCTCGAATTGATAAAACCAACTTATTTGAATACGCATTTCATTTTCAAAATTACTATAGTTGATCTGGGTACCCGTAAGAAACCAACGTTCCCTTTTTGCACGATTTGCAAACTAGATACGATACCCCACTTTGAAAAAATAACTCTCTAATATCGATCTGAAGCGAGAAAACTCTCTAAGAATTGACAAATTTCACGAGTAAAACAAAACCCGCATTTCGAATGGCTTTTGAGTCAACACATCGAGTCTTTCTTCACGACTTGCAACAATTACCACGAAAATCGATTCGAGAACTCATTTATAATAAACACATCGCTGTTACCGTTTCGGTGAAGAATTCCATCCGATACAAAGTCCAAAACGTACTGGTATGTCAACTAGTCATACTTTATACCAAAGGGAAGTACCTCGATGATTATAGTAATTACAATCAGGCCACGGTTCGCATAAATGATAAAACAGGATCACTTCCAGTACAAAAAGGGCAAAACGCAAGTTAAACAAAGCCAAGGAAAAGTTATTATCTTTCAACTGTGCGAAAATCGGGCTTTTTTGACTAAAAATCAAAAATTGTCGAAGCAGAATTTGCGTATGACCTCAACATGCGTTGCGCGAAGGGTTTCATTATTTTCTGATATTAAACGTGGATCCAGGTCTTGCATTCTGAATACATTTCATGTTTTAACAGGCCAAATAACGTTCGAATCTGCTACGTCAAATCATAATTGTTGCATGTTTTTCATCACAATGACTTTACAAACCAGAAAATCGTACGAAATTATAAGATAAGTACATCATTTGAAAGCTAATTTCAACACATTTCAAAAAATTTATCACGAATATGAAAAATTTCCAAAATTGAGTCGTTTTTGAGTTATTTTGAAAAAATGTCCTCCTGAAGAAAGTTCTTGCTACCAAAACCTAACCAAACTTACATTCGGTTCACCGCCTTTCAAAAAGCTCACCCCTTCGCGATGAATTAAGATGTCAGAAGCGACATAAATGAAGGTAGGCCACCAAATCTAAACCACTCAAAAAGCGCAATCGCCAACACAATAGTATAATTGTACGCAGCTCAATCCGAAGAAACCTCTGGTTATCTGGTAGACTCGTTAACGCGACTAATTCAAGCGTAAAGCGAGCCGAAGCCGAGTCGCGGCAACGTTGACAGATAACCAGGCGTTATAATAAAAAAACGTGATAATGAAAATCCATGACCAACCGTTTACCTTACACAATCGAATCGTACGTAGGTATAATTTACCACAGACGAAGAAAAAGTTTTTGTGCCACGCGACATATTGTACCTAGGTGTTCTTAATGGCTCAGTCTTTTTTTTTTTTCGAAATACGTATTTCTGTATCAATTTTAGTCGTTCAGGATATCTCATTTACGATTAGAAAGAAAACAGCTGGTAAAAGTGATGTCTGAGAGCAACCTAAATGTTCAAGGACGAATATACCTAGTGTATTTCCAAAATTGAAGGGGCTATAACACTTCAAAGCTTGGAAATTGTCAATTTTTTTCAAATTTTCAAGCCTTCTGTAATTAGAACCTTTACCCAGCTGTAGAGCTCAGAAATATGAATCAAATTGCTCATAATTATATTTATATTGTCTGATCTACAAACGGAGACAGTTTTTAAATTTTATCATTATTGAGGCTCCTTCAATTTTTAATTAGTCTATAGGAACACACGAGTAAGTTCGTTTGTCTCTCCAAAGTGTATAATTTGGCAAAACTTTCATCACCTTTCACCTACGAGTTGAACTTTTTTTGTCAAATTCCCGAAAAATTACTACTTTGAAGCTTTAAAGTATAACGGCCCTTTTCATTTTGAGAATAGACTATTTTTGAACTGGAAAATTTTTGTTGCTATCGTCGAGAAAAATAACTACAGGCATCATAACTGAATTTTTCCAAAAAAAAAAGAAGTAATTTTAGTAACCAAAAAACAACCAGCCAAAAAAAAAATTTCATGATTTTTTGATAAATATCAGGTATCGAGAAACACGACTCGACTTTGACTCATTTCGAAATTGAAGGAATTGACTGTTTTTTCCAAGGAGTTAAGGCGAAAGAGTTGTTTCATTTTCTTAACTTCTTCAGTGATTCGACCCATAACCATTCTGCTTTTTCATTGTTCTAATTTTCATGTAATTTTAAAAATCCGAAAGAGGAGTAAAAAAAGTCCAAAAATAATTTTTTTTTTTTTAATTCAACATTGAAAAAAATTAAAAATTTTGATATCTCAATTTTACTCCTCTCCAATTCAAGGCCCTAGAATCAAAAATCGTCCTTTTTAATGAACTTTGGTTCGTGTACTTGTGAAGACTCAATAGTTGAAGATAAAAAACATTTTTCGCAAGCTACAACAGAAGCTGAGTAATTTGGTCAAAAAAGGGTCAAAAATGAGTTATAATTTCTTTCAACTCCGCATTGGAGGGCTCAATTCTTTCGGATATTTGTGGAGTCAACTCCAGGAGTCGATTCAAAAGTTGACTTTCATTTTTTAAAATTGACTTGGAATTCATTTTCGAATTCTTTATCATTTTTTTCAACTTAAAAATCATAAAAAAAGTAACTTCAACTAACTTTTGAAAACAGTAATCAGTTATGATGTCTGATCATTAGTAAAGCTAAGAAATTTATGCCTTGAAAGCTTAAAACATGTATTTTTTTGGATTCAAAAATAAATAGGCTGTCTAACAAAATTTCAAAATCAAAAACAGGAGTTTTGCAGGAATGTACCTTCTCCCCCCTCAAAATCATACGTTCACGAAATCACAAAAAATTGATACGAAAAATTGTAATTTAAAAAAAATCATGTACTTACTTTATACAAAATAAACCAGAAAAACAAGATAGTGAAATAAAGTAGAAATAATCAGGTACTTTTCCTTAGCAAAATTATCAATTTTCAAAAATTGTGAAATTTAAAAACTATATATTTATAAAACGTTCTAAAATTTTTTAATTTTGTTCAATTTTCACTTAAATGAGATATTTTTAAAATTGAAAAAAAAACTGGAGATTCAATCTATTTCGACAAAAAAGCAGTCAAGCTGGAGTGTTAAACTGAGTGAATGAAAAACACTCATTCATTGTACGTAAGCTATTGAAAGAATTTTTTTAGCTGAAAAGCTATTTTATTTTGTTACCTATCTTGTTTTTTTAATTTTTTTCTGCATTATACATGACTTTTTTTCAAACTACAAATTTTCGAGACAATTTTTTGTGATTTCGTGAAAGAAAGATTTTGATGGTAAGGGGGTTCATTTTTAGGGTTTTGCTCAAAAAGCTAAAACCCTATTACAATCACTTTTTCTTCTCATTTTAAGAAGCAGTTCAATTTCTAGCCAATCAGCGAGTAGCATTTTGCAGAAACCAATGAGCGAATAGTATTTCAAAACTTATTATTTTTGTCACTGGGATCGTTGCACTCATAGTTAGTTTGCACTGAAATTGAACTGAATTGAATAACTTTTCGACTCGTAAGGATGTTTAATTATTCAGAACTTTTTTCATCAAGCTAGTTAGCTAATTACTACTTGGTAATTATTAGTAATTCAATTAAATTCAAAGTTGACCATTTACAATTTCTAAAACTAAATGTTACAGAATCTATTCTAAATTTCAATTCGATTTTTCAATTCAAAACAAGAAGCAAAACCCTCTCGCAATGAACGAATAACTCGTAGCTTGTTTATTATTCAAATAAAATTGGCTATCAATTATCAAAAAACAGTTTTTATTCAATCGAATTAGAATCACGCAATAATCAAGAGTATTGGAAGAGTTCCTACTCCGAAAATACGCCTCTTATTTGTAAGAATAGATTTTAATGCACAAAACGATCTTTCTAGTTTGTGCGCCTTTTCAAGTACTATTAAAAAGGTTATTTCCATATTTCACGTAACTGCTTTATTTCATGGGCTAGAAGCTTTTGAAAATTTCAATCGCGAATAACTCCAGAACCGGTTCATAAAAATGAAAATTGTATATAACATTTTTTGTGCATCCTTTCAAATACTACTAAAAAGGTTATCAACATATTTCGAGTAACTGCATTATTTCAGGGGCTAGAAGCTTTTGAAAATTTCATTCGCGAATAACTCGGAAACCGGTTCACCGATTTTTAAAAAAATTTATAGGCTTCTATTCCTAGTAGTACTGAACCTCTCATGAACATTTTAGCTCATTCCATCAATTATTACGAGAGTTATCGTTTCGACAAAATTTCAATATACATATGCATCTTTGATTCTCGAAAATCAGCTAAAAAGAGCTTTAAAAATCTCAAATCGACCACAATCAAAAGAAATTCCCAACCGAAATGGAATTTTCTGATCTCCCAACCTGGCCATACTGAACCGAATTACACATATACGATGAATGAACGCGATAACCAGTACTGCGAAATCATACACGAACATGTAGTAGTAAAACTCGTCAATAATTACCCATAATCTCCGGCAGGAGTTCCACCAACCACAGACATATTGTAATGCTCATGTGTCGTCGGATACATCTGATGACCGGCTGGTATTTTACCAACATCCCCGTTCATATGCGCATAACCTACGAACAGTATGAAATAATCCATCATTAGTCTCCACATACGAATTAATAAGATAGATACAGTATTCGGCGTACTAATACATACGTCACATACACTTACGTATAATATGTATATTACAAGTACCTATACCTACATACGATCATACGTACAATAATACAATATAGGAAAAGAAGAACCAAACGCGATGGAAGGGAAAAAAAATACACCCATAATTACACACCAGCGGTTTCACACTTTCCTTCATCATCGTCATCATACGTACGATAATTTTTTACGTTTCTTTCCTCTTCGAGCAACGCGTTAACGAGAGATTTAAGTAAAATAAAAAGAAGAAAAAAAAACCTAATTAATAATAAAAATAAAAAAAGATTAAAACAGAACCGCGCGAGGTTCATTTTAAGGTACCGAATCGAACCATACGGTATTTTTATCGATTTCTAATTTGAGCGTGCGAATTATACCGCGTAATGGTGCTATTTAATATTCCTATATCTTTTCGTATCATATGCACGCTTCCGTCTGCTACCTTAGTTTAGCCCAACCCTGTATACACACCGGTTTGGTCGGTTTCTAGTATTCCACCTTTGTATATAAAAGTCTACCTCGAATTATATTCAATATCTGGCCGAGACGAAGGTGTTTTTTGGCGTTAAATGAATCATATTAGTACTTAAGAGTACGATTACACTAATGAAATATTGAAGAAGCTTATCTGTTATCTATATACCAACGTTCCCCCCGATCGACCGATAACAGCCGATCACTTTCGAGCAATATACATATGGGAAAATAAACTCATCTAATAGTCGCCCCTGTCTCCCCTCACCGCTCAATGTGATGATTAAAGCACACAACGTTGTCCGTACACGAGGTAAATTAAAACACTGGTCGTCGATGCGACCAATAATTAATCCAATACGACGATTAATTTTCATCGTCGCGAATCATCGCTGCAAACTTCGCCAAGCAGCGACCACCGGACGACAACAGGGAATCGGTAAAAAGCCAATTCTACGCCACCAATCGGAATAATCAAACTTCATTAAAAATTAATCTGTACACGCGGAGTACGATATACTCGTACGAACGTCCATTCTTATACACGCCGATAAATTGCAATGTTGTTGGAAAATTGATTTTTTTTTTACTTGTACTTTTTTTTTCTCCTCTCTATAATTCCATTTCGTATATATAAACATACGACTATATAGTTATAGGTCGCCAACTAAACGATCATTTTTCAAGTGTGTACCGCATTCGTCGTACGTACATATATTATTACCTTCACTCTCTTTTTCTTTTCACCTCATGTCGGTCGTAATGATCGTAATGTTCGACGTTATCGAATACGTATCCCTCTCCCTTTGGACTTTACATTTATAATCATCTCGAAAGAAAGAACAAAGCCACATTTAATAGCTGAATTATATGTACTATACGCCGACGATGAATTAAAGAAACACTGTGGTTTTTTTTTCTCCATCCAATTCCATTAAATGACTTACCGACCGGTCGGTCGAATCGATTAATGAAAATTTTCGCCGACGTAGGTTTCTGCAGTGTAATAGCTCGGTGAAATAGGGGAATGGAATTGTATTTTGGGTCAACGTGAATTTTTTTGGTTTCAAAATGTTCATTTCGGTGTACTGATTAACCATTAAAAAGTCTCTAAACCTCACCCATCCCCCCACCCTCAAAAACGTTCCCAAATCTTGAGTCAAACCGACCTTCTCGTGGTTTTTCACCTGTAACTCTTTAAATATGCTATTAAATAAAAAAATTATAATAACAAAAATTAAACTATATAAAATTTGCAACAAAAAAGCATATATTCATTTTTTTCGAAAAGTGAACGGGTGGCGCAAAAATACGCGTCAAAATATACAGGGTGAAAAAAAAATACAAATTTGGGATTTAACCAAATTCAAGGGGGTGGTTCATTTTGAGGTGAAGATGCGCCATAAAGAATTTAAGACCTCCAGCTCAAAGGGAGACGGAGCTGGGGTGCCTAAAGTGGGTTCATCTTTGAAAAGAACACAGTTTTTTACCACTTTTGGATTGTGCCGTCTGCCTGGTACCTCGGTTACCCCTTGAAAAATTGCAATTTGAGGTTCCAATTTTTACAAGAAATTAAAATTTTCTAAATTTTTCATGTTAAAAATTTCTTGTTACAGAAATCGAAAGTTGGCAAGACTGCAATGAAAAATTTTCAACTTTTTTAATCGAAATAATTTTTCGGCATCAAAAGGGGTCTTTTAGGTCGGTTTTGGTACGAAGCGAAGAGTATTTCATTTTTTTGTAACTCATAAATTTCGATTTTTCAGCGATCTGCAACTTTTCAACCATCTGGTAGAGGGCAATAAGTGGTATCCAATTTCGAGGTCAATGACCTAGGGAAGTGTAAAAACTCAAATTGAAATTTTTGAGGGGGTGACCGAGGTACTAGGCAGGTGGCACTACCCGAAAGTGGCAAAAAACTGAATTTTTTTCAAAAATGACCCCACTTTGAGCACCCTCAGCTCCGTCCCACTTTGAGCTAAGAGTCTAAAATTATCTATGGAGCATCTCCAACTCAAATTGAACCACTCCCTTGAATTTGGTGAAAATCCGAGGTATGTTTTTTTTATACTCCGCCTTAATGTGGACACCTGTGAACGTCCCTTTTCTGTGGGGGATCATAACTCTTTAGTTGCGCCCTTAATAAAAAAAAGGCTCAATGAACGTTAAATTAGATGAGATTTCCTACAAAACAGCTGCATTCATTTTTTTCTACAGTTGAAAGGCGACACTGTATCTTATTCACAGAAATGAGAAATTTTCATTTTTTTTCACCCTGTATATTTTGAAGTTTGTTTTTGCTCCACCCGTTAACTTTTGGAAAAAAATGAATATAACATTTTTTATAGAAAATTTGAAGAACTTTAATTTTAGTTATCATCATTTTTTTGTTTAAATGCATTGTAGTCGCATTTCTTCCCTCCGGAGTATTCGCAGAAATATACCACATTTCATTTTCTTATGATACCGTGTGTTTAGTGATCGGCGTTTTTGCACCACCCGTTGACTTTTTAAAAAAATGAATTGAGGGGTCTTGTAGGAAATTTCGTCAACTTTAACATTTATTTGAACTTTTTTTCGATTAAGGGCAGGTCTAAAGAGTTATCAGCCTTCGCAGAAAAAGGGGGTTCGCTGGTGACCACATATGAGACACATCGGCGAGCGGAGGAGTGGGAATTTTTTTGTGGTCCATGGTCTGTCATTATTCGCATACATACGGTCTGTCCCGAAATTGTAATCTATTTGCAAAAAAAGGGGCCAATTTTCTTCTATTTTTTTACCCTGTATATTTTGACGCCTGTTTTTGCGCCACCCGTTCACTTTTCGAAAAAATGAATTTGAACTTTTTTATTGCAAATTTCATGAACTTCAATTTTGGTTATAATAAATTTTTCATTTAATAACATATTCAAGGAGTTATAGGCGAAAAACGACGAGAAGGTCTGTTTGGATCTGGATTTGGCGAAATTGTCAGGGGTTGAGGTTCGGGGACGTTTTAGTGGTTAATCAGGACACCGAAAGGAACATTTGAAACCAAAAAATTTATGTTAACCCGAAAAGCAATTAGCTCTGTTATTTTTATCCAAGTTTACTAGGTTATGAGGGATTCGTTAAATTTAACTCGAAAAAAAAATAATAAAAAAAGTCCAAGTACTTAGAGGACTGCACTTGAAATATTTTTACTTATAACGATCGCGTAAGTACTCGTACTTATTTATATAATTGACGTCTCTGGAACGATTCATCGTCTAACATTAGCATACTTCACTTCTATTATACGCTTATCGTTGAATGCACTATACAATAATCATTTCGAAGAATTTGTAACTCTACACGAGACAAAGTTGTCAGATAAGTTCTTTTACGAGTGGAAAACAATAACGGGCATTCTGCGAAAAAAAGTCCAACTAATCTGTTATTAACCTACCTACGTCCGAGTCGACGACTAGTTTGCATATTCCAGGTATAAATTACGAGCTACTTGGGCCGAAAATTTTCGTACTTTGGACATAAACGGAATATAAATGATTTGCACGTTGCTGGGGGTAGCTGTGTGGTCATTTTAGACCGAAATTTTGGTAATTTGGACACAGACTATTGATGGTCCGCATAGAAGGTCGATGGTGCAGAAAATGAAGAAAAACCCTGCAAAAGTTTTGAAAACTAAGCTCTCTAGAGAACAACGAATCGTTTGTAGGAGAAAGAGAATTTTAAATTCTAGAACTTTGATTTTTAACTTTTTTTCCCTAAAATCTTTGGTTTGACCAGAAAATTGATGCGCGATTATTAATCGATTAATCGACAAGAAATAATTGAAAATAATCGATTATTTTAATATTGTCGATTAATCGTAAAAATCTATTATTTGACAAAAATAAGAGATTATTTTTTTCCAAATTTTTCTTGCCTTTTCACTGTTTTTTTACGTGTTTTAGAACGTTTCAGCGACAGAAATTTAGCAAAAATCGGAGATTAATCGATTAATCAACAGAAAAATAATTTATAATAATCGATTATTTAGACACGGTCGATTAATCGTAACAATCGATTGGCCAATTTTTGAGTAATTGACTAATCGATTATTCGCAACACCTGAAAATTCATGTTTATGAAAAATTTAGCCCATATACAAAGTCGATGGTTTTGAAACTGAAAAAAATTCCCATAAGTATGGATTTTATGGCCGAATTAAGGATTTTAGGAAAAAAATGTTAAGAATCAAAATTGTAGAGCTTGAAATTCTCTTTCTGCCAGAAGAGATTAGTTTTTTCTAGAACGAGAAGTTTTCGAGACTTTTGCAGTCAACGTTTTTTATTTTTTTCATTTTCAAAACCATAAACCTTTTATGTGGGCCACTCTTTATTACGAATCAAAATCAATGAAAATAATAATCCAGGGAATGACCTTCCAATGAACAATTTATCATGTTGTAATTGAATAAAAATAATCAACAATCCCACTTTCTAGGGGGAAAAAATCTGTGTAATATCTTTTCATCATGTAACACACTTTTCATACGAAGAACAGATTTTTATCCCCCCCCCCAAATACATTGTAAAAATTACCAACAAAAATTTATTTAGCAGAACTTTGTCTAGGAATACCAAAAGTTGACCCCCCCCCCCCCCCCAAAAAAAATTACGTCATCGTTCTTGCAAAACAGATAAAGCAAAATGCAATCCTACATTATCAATTTTTGATAACAAATAACATATTTGCCATAAACCGAAACTTTCCATTTTTCAGGGGTTTTCAAAACATCATGACCAAAAAAAAAACAGAAATCAATTTTTCACAAATGCAGTGCGACTGTTCGAAAGATCACAAATTCGGTCAGTGGAAGTACCTTCTAGGTCCACGAATGATGAAAATCATACCTCCGAAAAAAGATAAATAATGGAAAATTGAAGAAACCTCAAAATTTAACATGATAATTGGAATTGGATCAACCAAAAATATTTTTCCATTCATCATTTTTACCAGCTCGTTAGCTAAAAAGTTACATTTCTCCACAAATCATGTCATTGATGAAACTAGCGAAGTTTGAAAATACATATTTTCACACATATCAATACTAAAAATGTATACTTAATATTTTAATATTTCAAGCAAAATTTCCATAATAAAAAAACTGATTTTTTTACTTAGTTTTTCAAACTGAAAAA
Source organism: Pseudococcus longispinus (assembly GCA_900064475.1). Taxonomy (NCBI): domain Eukaryota; kingdom Metazoa; phylum Arthropoda; class Insecta; order Hemiptera; family Pseudococcidae; genus Pseudococcus; species Pseudococcus longispinus. The sequence continues at coordinate 23,136 of FIZU01030894.1, forward strand.
ACTGCACATTTTTGTGTTTGGCAAATGGCAATATTGGAGCTTCAGTTGTTTCAAAAATCTCCATAGGAACAATCGGAAAGATTTTTCCTTTGACAGACTCGAAATGTACGTCATTGTAAAAACTAGCTTATTTAGGAAGGAGGGATTTCCAAAGGGCATGAACCTTCTTCGACGACTGAAAAGTTGGAAAAAACGATGAAATTTAAGCTTCTGAATGCCTTTTTCCGCAAAAATTTTCGTCCTTGCTTTGCTCGGGCTCAATAAATTTCCTTACTGTGATAAACCGGCGGATATTTTTTCTAAATTTCACATAAAAATTTTTTTTCTTCTTGCCAAGATTCCCCTCTCTTTGAATTTTAACCTAGTTTTGCTCAAAGTGCAATTTTTTCCATGTACTTTGAAAGAACACATATTTTTACACATTTTCAGGTTTTAAAACTTAATATTTCAACGAGAAAAACATATATTTTCGGTTACCCTAATACTAACTTTTTTAAGTGGTGACTCAGAAAAAAATTTCAGCAGCTTACCATGAAAAACAAATAAATTTTTACCTCTCCTAATGTCTTCATAAAAACCTGATATTTTTCAGTAATTTTCCATTTCAAAAAAACAACGCACAGAAATCATCAAATTCAGAATATTACTCAATTATTTGGTAACTATTATTTCAAATTTTGGGTAATTTGAATAAATTCGAGCCCCTTTACATCTTACCGAAGGAGACCGAAATTTTTTCTTTGCTATTTCATATTCACAAAAACTACACTGAGAAGTTGGAATATTGATGATTTTTCAGTTATTTTAGAATTTGGGCCCCTCAAATACCGGTTTATGCTTCCCTTGGGGAGGGCTATGAAGCGTCATAGGAATTAGGATTTTATTTGGATCGGACCCAACTCGTATCCAGTACGAATTTTTTTTTGTTTTATTGCAGTAGTTTAAAAACTTGTAGAAGTTTTCAACTTGAATGACCTCAGACCCCCCTCCCACATGATTTCAACGGAAACTAGCCGCTTATTTTGATAATTGAGACAATAAACTAAGTTTTAGGTTTTTCGAAGGCTCGCAGACAGTCCTGATTTGAAAAAATTTTGATTCGGGGAGTAAAATTTGCACAATTTTCAGTTGATTCAGTCATAAATTTTTCAAAAAATAATAGTGACATTCAAAACCCTTCTTTTCTCCTCAGAAAGATTGCTTCAAGAGGTCATCGACCATAACTTTACACAGAGAGGGAGTATTTCGAAAACATTCTTGTCGATTTCATGGACTACAATCCCCCCTCCCCCACTGCTGCTCCTACGATGGAATAAAAATTATGAAGAAATTATTTGGTTTGAAATTTCATGACTTGTTTTTTTTCTTATTTTAAAATTTGGTCGAAAATTTCCTATATTTTGAAATTTAACGAATTTTTGATTGGTAAACCAATGTACATGGTAAGTTCATCAGTATCACATCCATTCTGACTACAAAAAATACACCCTCGACCCTCGTATACCATTACATTACAAATCTAAGGTCAAAATACCGAGACAATTAAGCATCCAAAGGAAAGAGAAAGAAGATAAGTACGAACAGCGATAAGATTGTGAATTTTTAGCACGTGTTTGTTTATTCAAGAACAAACTTCAGCGTCGAAAACTTCTGTACGAGTTGGGGAAATCAAACAATTTACAAAGCTCGGTGCCACAATGTTGAAAACGAATATACAATGAACAGGAATAGTCTATTTTTAAAAACATCGATTCGTTTAAAAATGCAATGAACTATACGTTCCTCTTAATAGATCAAAAAATCATCATTATCGAGCTACTGAAAATCTTCACCGGACAAATACGAGTCATTTTTATCAATTAATAACATCAAATCGCATCGTCAGATGGAGGTGCATGGTTAATATAACATCACGTATCAGTGAAAAGGTGGTTGAGTATCATCATAGATGCGATTCGATGCAATCAAATTGATAAATCGGTTCATCGTCAAATACACCATATGGTTTTCCAAAATTATCCACGGACAAAGGTCTAATAAGTTATTGCAAATAACGCGAAGAATTAATAACAACGATAAATAAACCGAAATAAGATTCAGTTAAGTATGTTTCATTCATACTCCATCTGTTTCACTAAGGGTGGTAAACCCAGCTACCGAAATAGTTGCTAAAACGTCTTCGGAGAATTGGAAAATAATTTAACGAGTGATTATTCTCATTTGCATAATGAAAACGTATTCAAACTCGTACATACTCGAACGATAACGCACGTTGTATTGAAAATCAAAATTACCATCATCCGAAACGGAAATAACATCATAATATGTAGATGCACGATTCGAGCGATGAAAAAATATATCATATTTAACCAGTAACAAAATCTGTCAACATTTCTCGAACTAAAAATAAATCTGCGATGTGAAATTCATCGACAACGAATTGATCATTTTGACAACCAGCTGTTTTAGAATTTGAAATAGCACGTCAATGGTCACCCTTAAAATTTGCTTTACAAACTACGTATCGAAACGTTTCGACGCAAGAATTTGAATGTCATTTCCTGCGAACAATTCCAATCAACTATGGTAGAAAATTACAACAATAGTCCACTCTTCGTCTTACCATAACAAACACCTTTGTAAAAATTCAAACGCAAAACTGGCAGCTCATCCACACCACTCAAATTTCATCATTCGATGGTTAATTTTCCATTATTTTTCATAAACTAGTTTCAATTTACTTGATATCGCGAGGGAAAAAAGAAACGTGACGCGATACGATGTAAAAATTTACCAACAAGTATTTTCCAACGACCGAACGAGTATTTTAGAATTGCAATTTCGCTCGACAAATTCAATCAAAGTGTCCGTACAATTTCTCACCGTAAATCACCTTGTGTAACCGGAAAACACTGAACGAATTATTCAACTATGATACATCATCTGTGTATTTACCAATAGACGTGACCGGCATGAAAATTTTTTCTTATACTTCCAACGCACGTGACCCAATTTTAAGGAATTTTTCGGTCATTCAAACTGCACCATAAATGAATTGAAAACGTATAACGTGAATCTGCCTTACTACGATGATTTACACGCCGATGATAAACTTGGCCGAATATTTTCTTATCAATGATTAAATACATATCTCTTCCATCGGTTCGCACTTGGCGGTGGCATGCTCGTCATTCAAGAATAATGCACTTGGCGATGTGGCAACGTTGCTTTCGAAAATTCTAAAACAGCTGGTCAATTAATATTTATTTGGCTAATATTCAACATACTATCTCCGCAAAAGTGACGGCGAGTCGGCGAATATAAACCGAATTTACCACGAATTAATCGAATTATACACAAATTAAACAACATTTCGATATAATCCAACGATCGATATGATCTTCACAGGGGTAAATTTTTTTTCAACAATTAGAAAGATTATTGCGAATTTATTACTTCGACACGACGTACTGCCAGAGAGATTAAATAGTCGAATATTTCATATACATCAGATGGAGGTGCATGTAAATTTAATAATCACATTCGATCATTCAAGGTGGTTAAAAATCATCACTTGTATATGAAACACTCGCGAATTAATTTCTCAAAGACATTGTAAGATTTATCGCAAACTGCGTAAATATTACCTTTCGTAGGAATCTGGTATGTGTGGCGAAATCATAAATGCACATAAATACTCAGCACTGATATCCATTTCGAATTTGATGTTACAAAGTGACACGAAAAAAATTGAACGAAAAACAAATTCCATCCAGACGTAAGATCAACTTTCTAAAACATGTCTTCGAGAAATTTACAAATTTCGACATTTCGCGATGCAACGGTCAAACATACGAAAAAAGTTCCGAGGAGAAAACCAACGTGTGATAATTATAGATGGAAACCAAAAAAAAAAAAAACATGATAACTAAAAACGATACGAATAAATACAGTAACCAGCGAGTGAAAATTCCAATTAAGCCTATTATTCGCGACAGACGAATTATTACGAATAATTATCGAACTCTAGGGGCATATTATGCCCGAAAACTCGATCCGATTACGATTAAAACCGAGAATTGATACGGAATGGGGAGTAAAACCAAAAATTTCGATAATTTTAAAAGATGAATTTCAGTTGACACATTTAACAGTACGTTACGAACGTAACTTACCTGATTCTTGATCTTTCTTTATAAACATTGATAATATTACTGTTCCAATTTCACTTCATCACAATAACACTTTTTACAAAAATAGCATATTGGTTTGTTAACAAAAATTATACTAAAATCTTACGAAATCAACCCGGAAAAACGTGCATACTACGGTTCATTAATAGGTACTATGAGGGCAAAAATGATATTGAACGTTTTAATAACTAGAAACAGTTAATAATGAAATGAGAATAAATGTACAATTAAATCACAAAATATTTCAAAAATAGTAAAATATTAATTACCGAAACTTGATTATTTTTCAATATAACTCAAAGAAAAAAAGTGCAAAATGGACGACTGTGCGACGACGACAAAGAGGTATTTATTACAATACAATCATCCAGCGACGATAAGATGACGTTTAAAAGATAGTGCGCAAACACAGAAAAATTCCTGGAGAACGTTTACAAGCGGAATGAGATCCGCGGCAATTGTACAACAAAACAAATCGTCGAGTTGTTGTATTTTGCGGGTGAAATAGGTATAACGAGTAGGTACCGAACGTTTCTGCAGAAAGAACACTTTTTAATTTTTTTTTAAAATACAAAAAATTTATACTTGATGATCTTTGTAATGGTTTTTTAATTCATTATAGACTATTAATTACATTTTGTATTTTGTATAGAAAAGTAGTGGTCTTCGTAGTAGCTAATAAGCATACGTCAAATTAAAAAATTTCGAACTGAATGACATTTTTAAAAAAATTTTCACGTTACCTTGACCTTTTACTTGAATAGATTCATTATCATTCCCAGTTTCAATTTCAATGAAACGAATAATTTGGAAAAATTTTTACGAATAGTCTTGGCTAAAATCATAAAAATTATGCAAATTTACAGATTATCTTCTTACTTTCACAGATGCTACCACGTCCCGCTAATTTAGTGATATTGTCCTTTTCTTCTTTTATCTCAATTCGTTGAGCTTTTTTTGAAACAAACGCTTTGACATTTGGGTTCAAAGGGCATTGTTGTTTTCCAGGAACAACCTGAAAATATACATTTTCGTATAATTCAAATAACTCGAATCTCAGACATGATTTACTTTGTTTATTATTCATATTTTCACTTAATTGCTAACCCAGTTTTTTTTTGAAATTTTTTCATTATTCGAAGAAAGTATATTTGAAAGCAGAAATGAAGATGAAAGTAGAATTTATGGTAAAAATTTCGAGAGAACTTTATTCTTTCAATACATACTTATTTTGATATAAAACTGATCACTTCCATTCTTTAAAAAACTAAAAATATTGGAGTATAGGCAAATTACATCATTTTAGGGATCAGCAATTATATTCCGAGAAATTAATTTTTGTAGAGCATTAATAAAATTTTTCTCATTATATTAACAAATCAAAGTACACTCAGCTGATACAATTTTTTTTTTGAAAATAATTACATTTTAATGAATTTCTCATAATAACGCCCATTTCGACATTCCATATGTTACTTTTTAATCTACGAAAGAGAGTAAATAGGAAGTAAATGTAAGCATTAAAATTTATATACTTGACGAAAATTTATGATCGATGGTGTCGGATATGGTGAAAATTTCATACTATGAAATTGTCCTTAGCTTTCATAGGTTACCATATGGTTAGCGAATATACTGAAACCTAGTACCTTTCGTATTATATAATATTTCGGATTATAAGTGGTACATATAAAAGTATTATTTGCATGTAAGCAGCAATTTACGAATTCTTCCGATTGTTTAACAAAGCAACACTTATTACAACCACGATTATGCTTTTTAGACGGAGGCATTTGGACAAACGCGCAATTTTCACCAACTACGTATATTAAAACCGACCTGTTGAGTTATCATTGAAGGATGGTGTATCCCAATTTTCGCTAAATTTCGGCGCATACTCTGTACTTCGTTGGGTGGAAATGAGCTGATTTTCCATTCTGCTGGATTACCATTTCCTAGTGATAACAGCTCGTTGCTCGAAAACGTTTCTTTTGAATAATTTTTTCCGTCTGCGACTTTGAAAACATCGAAGTAATTTCTTTAGAGAATGCCTAAGCGTATTATAAAGCACAATAGTAGTTAAATGACGAGATTTAAATTTTTTCCCCTGGTTTCCCTATTTTTTATTCTTTTATTTTGAAAATTCGTCATTTTGAATGATTAATTTGACGTGTTTTCTTCTTGATTACTTCGATATAATGATTGTGTACCTTATTCTAATGAATTATGTTTAGGCCTAATCAACGATTAATTAAAAATGAAGAATTGCTCGGAATATTACGATTGTACCGAAAATATTTACTTCTCGTGTTTTCACACGAACTACCGAATGTATAAAATTCAACTGTAAATAATATTAATAACCGGAATGTCACTAGCATTCGTCATTTATTACCATATTTAATTCTGAAATAAAAATACATTATTTATGTGTGATTTGAAGAGTTGTACAAATCGCAATACACACGGATAAGTATTTAAAGAAAACATAAATGCTCATATTTAAAATTTGTTTATTATCAAAAACGCAAACAATTTCGTACAATATGTTAGCAAAACGACATACATCATATTACTAATAACATTAGCGGAAGTGAAAATGTACATGTATACAACTGAATTTCAACACTATCTATTTATCGATAAACACTTCACAACTAAAATCGGATTGAAGGAAGAATGAGAAATTGAAAAATTAAAAAACATTTTTTTATTCATAGCGATTCAACATTTAATACAAAATTTATGGTTAAAATGATTTCAATGGATAAACATTCATTTCGTCTCCTGCTCTCTCTTACTCTTTTTGAACTAAAACCGTGAAATTTGCATAATTTAAAACCCGGAACGACCACGCTGCACTATTATGTAGAAAAATGGAGCTAAATTTAGGCGTTAAATTCGTTGAAAACTTAGAACCCGTGAACTTTTAGTTGATCTGGTTTCGCGAGACCAGTTTTCGTCAACCACTGACATATATTTTCACGTTGATCTCCTTGCAATTGGAGAACTTCGCCGTATTCAGGATGATCGATTACAGTACCATTGCAGGCGAATTCCTGTAAAATATCGATCGCAATTTTTAGACGAATTACACGAATCGAATGATACATACGATATAAAATCTTACTTTTTTACAAGCTCGGACGATTTTCTTTAGATCATATTCCGATGATAATCCTTGGACAGTAGTCAGTGTTTTACGACCACTTCGTTGTTGAATCCTTATATGCACAAAGCCGTCTTGAACATTATCATCTGCACCCTTAGTTGCATCAGCAAACGGGTCTGTAAAAATGCAAAATACATCTCAGTTCAAATTCGATATTTCAGAATTGATCATGTTCGAGAATGAAAATGAATAATTTATTCTACAATAATTGCCAACACCTCAAATATATCGAAAAAAAGGTAGCGATTTAGCCATATAAAATAATTACAGTATTGAATAGGGCTTACAGTTGAAGTAATCAAGTCAAGACTGAGAGTTGATTATCTTCAATTACCACTTCTAAACCACTATTATCGAGAGCCACACCAATGGCAGATAATAACAATGGCCTTAAAGCGTAGCCTACACGTGAGGCTGAAATCATAATAATTATCCTTGATCAGCTTCCATTATTGTTTTGAAACCTAAATTATGAATTTATACTGAAATCGAACAGCGTTTCGAATCACGATAACAAACAAAATTGGGAATTCCAAAAAAGAAATATCAAAATAAACAAAAACAAATTTGAGCTGCTCATAAATGACAATGCAGTTCGTGAAAGTAATCTACGTGCTGATAATCGATAAATCTCTAGCACGATAATTTTTTATTATTGTTTTTTTGAGAAAGTGGATAACGTGATTGTTAACGCATCACATGTTCGCAAATTTTAGGTAGTAGGAAACCATTAATGACTTAAAACCAGTGACGTTTGATTAAAAGTAATATTATTAGGGAATGAAAAGAGAAAATTACTTACCGAATGTATTAAGATTCTGGATGGACATGCGCCTCAAAAAAAAGTAATATGTAATAAAAATTTACTCGAGTTTTTTAGAAAATGACGAAGTCGACCGCGTAATTTGCTTTTCACTGAATTTATTTTTACGCCGCGTTAAAAAACGTAGAACGACAATAAAGTAATTCCGAGAGAAAATTTTTAACAATGACAGAAATTGGCTAGAACTCAATGTTGCCACACACATTTCAGGGTTACAAAATAAAAGCTAAGAAACCATGAGTTCACAGCACGGCACGGCATATGGTTACGAACAGGCTTGGGTACCGAATCAATACCGAAATACCGATACCGCAAAAACCGCTTGTTTTTAAAGGAAAATACCGAAATACCGATACCAAAAGGTTTAGAAAAGATTCAAAGAGCGATACCGAATACCGAATCAATTTTTAATCAAGTACCGAAATACCGATACCGAATCATTTGAAACGGTATTTTTATTCGGGTTTCAATAAATTTTTAAACAATTAAAATAATCCA